>VZUI01092126.1:0-35775 GCA_013401135.1 Cettia cetti | reverse complement strand
TGCGGGGAAAGGCCGCCGCCGCCAGACACAACAATCTCACGATCTGGGATACAGAGGCACCGTCAACCCAGGACAGTGCGTCACTGAAGCAGGAATTCTTTTCTGACCTGCTGTTTGTATAGAAAAGCTAAGGAAGAGTAGAGCATTACAGCTGTGTCCTCCATTTTAATAAAATGCCAACCTTCTGTCAAGGACAATTGTGCCATTAGCACAGACTGTATCCTAGACTTGCTTTGCTGTTGCTTGAATCTTCTGATGCCAGGATGAGCTGTGCGTGGGGCTCTGTAGAGCAGAATTGCTGTAATCGAGCCCATCACTGGATACACCCAAAGACTTCAGACTTCCTCTGAAACGTCTCAGTATTGTCTTTACTATTGCTATGAACAAATCCTCGGTGAATGAAAAAGTGTGTGGGGCTGTCCTAGTGCTGCCGTGACCCTGGGATGTAGATTAGCTCCTCGATGCTGCAGCTGTGGGGGGCAGGTTCGGACATGGGCAGCCTGTGGGGAGCTATGGGGGGTGGAATCTGCCCCCTGGAATCTGCCCCGGGGGACGGGGCGGGCCAGGACGGGGCTGGTTCCCTGGACAGGCACCCGCAGGGCAGGGCAGGCACTCTGTCACAGCAGCTGTCCTGGCTGCCTGGGGGTCCCACCGCTTTGAAACCGCTGAGCTTAATCATCTGCTAATGATTCCTCACCTGCTGCCTGGGGACAGCCCTTTCTTTCAGAAAGCACCTTCACAACCCTGGGGGGGCCGACACCAGAGGAGGGCACAGGGTAATGACACCCACCCTTGGCATCTTGGGAGCAAATTGTTTTCAGAAACAAACACCCCAAGATGAAATCCATCACAGTGAGAGGTAACCAGAGGATGCCCTGACGGAAGAAGAAAGAGATGCACCCCTGAGCTTCATTTGGAGACTCACCATGACCTAAGAACGAGCCTGATGTGGGGATGGGAGAGAAGCTGGCAAGAGTAGACTGCCTTCTGGTATGCCCGAGGGGCAGGGGTATGGCACGTGGTTTGCAGCTTAGTAACCTTGTTTTGCTGCACAATCCCTAACTACTCTGGGTTGCCGTGGCCTGGTGTAGAGCTCCTGCCGAGCACTCCCCATAAAGCTGATCTTTTCAATGAGGAGTTGAATATTAATAAAGGCATAAGCCCTGTTCTTTTCACTATGAGTGGTTTAAACCTCCTTGTCTGGCAAATAGAGCAGTGTGAAGAGGGCTGGCTGCAGGAATTGGTGGGTAATGCACTTCTCTCGCTGCTGTTAGAGGGGAAAGGGGCTTCTAACCCCTTGAGAAAATAAATAGTTTGCTAAGCCTGGAGTTACGGAAGCTTATTTAGTGTTTGCCTTAAAGCTATGCCAGCCTCTGGCACAGAGGGGCCTGGATCATACTTAGAGAAACATTTTACATTGCAAAGGAAGTCCAGCAATAATTTCAGGTGGGTTTCAATTACGAACTTTTGTTTATCATACTCAGTCTGTAAGGACTGTTGGACAGTTGGCATTGCTACCCAGCGGTGAAAATTTATTTAATGTTTTGGGGAAAATCTCATCCTTGAATGGGACCCAGTACATGTAGAAGCTGTGTACTACCTTAATTAAATTCTTAAAAAAGCTTGTTTACATTGGTAAAGGTATTTTTGAGGTAATAGCTGGCCAATTCATGTCAGGAATATTGGGGCCTCTCATTCTGTTCTTTATGTCTACTATATTAAAAAAGCACTATGTTATACTAATGTGAAATGAGCTTTGTGCAGCATGGATTACAAGGCACTGAAGGGCACATGCATTGTCCAGTTCTGCCCTTTTGAATGTTCTTTAGGATAGTCCTCAGGTTCATAATTATGTTATATTAAATAACTTTTTGTTTGCTTGTTTAAAAGAATTATGCTTTTATGTAGAGAGTGGATCATCAGACCAGACAATGAAAAAGAATGAGGTTTTTCATGTTCAGCTCTCTTTTTCATGGGGTATTTGTGAGCCTATCTGTACAAGCTTAATAATGCCTTAACCTAGTTTTTTGTATTCACTGTGAAATAAGGTTCATAGCAGCTTATGATTGTAACCTTTATTTTGAATCAAGGGGGAGGGGAAAACACACCTTGAAAATACTGCTCTGAGACAGTCACATGCTACATTCTCTCTAGTTGCACAGACAAACCCTGTCTAGCTCTTGGCATTGTGTATGACTATTCCAGCAAATTTAAGGATACAAAATAATCACTATATCAGATGCCTGACCAGATCAAAATAACTTTTGAGATGCATTGTCAGTGTGAGCCAGTTGAAACATTACCTGAGTACAGTAAGGAAAAGAGACGTGGATTACAAGCAGAACTCAAAATTCTCTGGTTGGTGTTCATTCCTGTGTGGGGGCTTTCTCAGAGAAGTGATTACTGCAGCACTGACTAATGCTGGTGAGTTCTGTCCCACTGAGAATATGCACATGGGTCCTGGGATGCTACCAGATTTTGAAGTCTTATCTCCTAGGACAGAATTCCTATGTCTTCTTTCACCTAGGATGTCTCGTCTTCTGGGATGTTTCAGTGCAAGAAATAAAAGGCAGCTGGGAGAATTAAGTATTTATATGGACCCTAAGTGGGATTACCTGTGATTGGCCTGTCACCATAGGAATATTCCCAGATGATAGACAAGGAATGTTGTCCCAGGTAGCACAGAACAATCCTGCTTCACTTGGCTGCTTCTAGACTATCTTTTTTACCTTCATTCTTCCCTTTTTGATTTGCAAAGGAGGTGGGGATGAGGGTTAATAGGGCTTTTCTCTGTTTGGTATGGGCTTCTTTTCCTTCTCCTCTCACTGCATTCTTAAACTACTTCTGCATCTGTACCCTGAATAACAGTGAAAATTAAGTCAAAATAGCCACTTGATCTGCTGTTCTGAACAGAAGTGTTCGAAAAAAATTTCTTGGGTGTGCGTGAGACTTTTGTCCCACCTACATTTCTTTCTGCCTCTCAAGAAAGAGGCAAATGAATTTGACTTTTGAAATTAATCTTTTCTGTTTTGCTAAATGGAAATTCAGCTTTTGCACTCACTCTCCAGTTAGTGAACACCTAGGAAATGATGCCGTTCTCACTAATGGATTGTTTATTTTGAATCATTCTGAAAGACACTCTGTCATTCTTGGATAGAAATGTTCTGCATGGCAGTACATTTAGTGTGAAGTACTTTACATTTTAAGATTTGTTTGAAAAGTGAAACGGATTAAAAAGTTAATTTGTTACAGTGTATTTCCATGATGAAAAATTCAGAAGGTCTTGGGTTCCCACTTTCAGGTCAGGAGAGATTTTAACTTTTACAAATCAAAATAAAAAGGATTTCTACATAATGTATGAATGATGTATAACTTCAAAGGAAGTTATCCTTTCCTAACTTCTCTTTACTGCAGGGGGCAGGAGATAAAGGAATAGGCATAGAAGGATGCTTGAAGGATTAATAAAATAGTAGAGAGACTTTTACTTCCACAGTAGGTCAGTTTGAATCCAGCAGAACCTGTAAGTACTGAGCAGCTGCGTGGTGCTCTTTTGGTCATCACCAGCTCTCTTTACCAGAGGATGATGACACTGCAGTAAACATCAACTTGAGCTTCAGACAAATTGAAAAAACTGACTGGTCAGTTTATAAAATTCTTCATCTGAAGGCCTATTGTTTGTGATATAATCTGGGGAGAGAAATATCTTTCTGGACTGAAGGGGCTGCTGAATTTCAGCAGCTGTGGAATACAATCCTTGCAATAAACTGAGACTATTTTAGGTCGAGTTAGGCTGGGTCTTTGCCCCCTTTGCTCCTTGGAAGGCTGCCCCAGATTTCTCTAATGGCCTTCCTTCCCATCTGCTCTGGGCTGGCTTTCCTGTTCCAGACCCGGGAGCATCTCTGTCCTGCAGAGCAGACTTGGGATACAGCACAACAGTTTGCACACTGAATAGAGCAGCCCAGTGTCAGTAGCAAGTGCTCTGGTCACTTAAAGATATTGAACTCTTAACCCTCTGTGATTAAAAATAATCTATAAGTGGCTCCAATACTTGAAGTTCCCTTCTGCTTTAGAAAAGCAGAGGAAAAAATGAATGTTTTTTGTTTTGTTTTGAAAACATCAAGCCTTTGCAATAGGTGTGACTTAGGAATTAGTTTTGAGTTTTTGACCTTGTTTAAATTTCAAATTAGAGTCTGGACATTTGTCAAAACAAAACCACCCATCAAAGAAAACCTTTAAGAAATCAGGAACCATTTAAGAAATCATTTGATGGATTTTAAATTTTATTTTTCTGCTTTGACAACTATTGTGCTAGGGATCATTTCAACTCGGTTTAGAAGAAGTTCAGTTCTAAAGGATAGTTGTGAGATGGCTTTGTGTTTCCCAGGGGTTTGGAATCATGCATGTAATTTTTCAAATTAATGACAAGACTTGGATGGAGTGTGTACTCTTGGAACAAAACTGTCTTGTTAAAAAGCACTGTGTTTAGACAGCTTGCAGCAACAGGAGATTAAATTGTTGGATTTGCCTTTTATATAGTTTGATTGATGAGAAAACTCTGCTGCAGTATTCATTGTTTATCAAATGCCACTCGGCTAGCGGCACTAACAAAAACAAATATTTATTGGGTGCAAGATTAAAAAATGATATTGCAGAAATATGTGACCAGTTTCTATAAAGATTTCTATATCTCTGTAGGGCAAAAAGTTAAGATGTGCTGAAACAGTATTGAGGCACTATGCAGTGTAACCAGGGAGATAGGCACTGGCACCTTCACAGAAAAGAGGTTTTTGTTGGTGATCTCCTACTGAAGGACATTGCAGGAATAACCTCCATGTGTTTATAAAATCAAATGCTTTCCCTAAGTGCCTTCTGTTCTCCACCTACTCCTTTCAAAAATAAAACAACCCCACCCTTGATGGATGTTCTGTAACTGTCACTCTTCACATGTAGCTTACTCTGTGAGGGGTTACACCTGTGCATTACAATTGATACCTACTCAGCTGCAGCACTTTTATTCCCAAGAGGCAATGGAAGCTTATCCATACAATTATCTGCTTTAGGCACTTGAATGTGTTGTTTTGATTAGGGCAGTGCTGTGGACTGTGCTATGGGAATAAGTGGGAACCTAAAGGTGGATTGTCACAGTGGTAACCATTTGGGAAAAACATAGTTCTCATATGGTGACAAGTAAATTGTGGACATATTTGATATGCTGTCTATACCCCCTATGTGTAGGAGAGGATTGGTTTTTAGGATTTTTGTGTATGTGCATAAGAACAGATTTGGGATTCCATTTCCTCTGTAATTGCATGAATAATTACATGTTATTATTAAACGCCACAAATAATTAACAGTTATTGCGTGCTTCTATGCAGAGGATCCTCTGTATGTTTGTAGTTTGGGTTTTCTTTTTATTTATTTTTTTTAAACTTCCTTATCTAAATATGGTGTTTGTAAAAACGAGTCTCAGGTTGATGTAATGTGAAAGACATGCTGGGCAAACATCCCTTAGCCAGTCTGGAAACAGCTCTGATCTGTGCAGTGTTATCTTGACTAGTTTACATCATTTCCCAGGGAGTCAGTTTGAACTCTGTTCTTTTATTGGTTTATTATTTTCAGAACGTAATTCTCAGTACATTTGTATTCATGGCAATGGACAGTAAGTAATTTAACACCTGCTATCTACAATCTCTGTCAGCAAATGCCCTTCTCCTGGTGGGATTTATGGCTACTTCATGTTTCAAAGGCGGAGAATTCAAATTCTGTTTGTTGTGCTGTGAGCAGAGTTATGTTATGTATTTTCTTTCTCTCTGCCTTTTATTCTGGTCTTTAACATTGCTTCTTTTATTTCAAAATGGAGAGAAAACCTGAACCTTGAAGGGGGTTGCAATTATTTTATCCTGTCAAGGTGTTTTTCCTCTCTGAAACAGGAAAAGGTGGGAGTGTGGGAAAGAAAACTAAGCAAAAATTAACCTTAGTCCCACCTTACTTACAGTGGATATTTTGTAGGCTTATTGTCTTAGTCTCTGCATTGTGTTGTCCTATTGATTTTTGAGAAAGAGATTGTGTGGGGCAAAACTGAGGTGTGAAGATGTAATCCCCAGGGGTAACGACTGTATGTGTGTGTCTGCACAGTTCCTGTTCAGAGATCTGACTTACTGTCTTTTGTATTGCTTTTCTCTTCCTCTTGCATTGCCTTTATTTCTTCTGTTACAACTTTCAGTTCTGGTTTCATTTAAAAAGTCTAGAGAAAGTGTAAAATGAGATGGTAGAATGAGTTTTTATTTTTGTGTTTTACATGTTTGTTTTTGGGTTTTATTTTGGGTATTTGGTTTTGGCTGTTTTTAAGAGTTAAAGATATATATCTTATAGCTCTCATCTGAAATAAGTGAATGAAGCATTTGTGACTGATTTTTTTGTTTGCTTGGGTTTTTTTTTTTTCCCCTTATTTTTGTGGTACCTAGTCTGTAGAAAGAGAGTGTATGCTAGGAGAGGTTGGCAAGCTGCCTGAGGAGGAGCAATTGTGCACAGTGCCTGGGTGGAACACTGACCATACAGGAGGATTGCAACAGGTGGGATGTTTCACACAGGAGCTGTGGATAACTTGGAGCCTGTGGAGAATGGCTGCTTCTGCAGGAGAAGCAGTTGGATGGAGCAGCTGAGGTGATGGGACTGAGCTGGGGAGTCAGGTCTAGTGAAAAAGAAGAGTTCAAAAGATTTCAGAGAGCTGCATGTCAGAGGCATCATGCATTCCATAAGTACACTAGAAAAGCTTGGTTTGGATGCTGGAGCCCCCCATCCCTTTTAACTGTGATCCTTTGGCAAGGTGTAGGCCATGTCAGCATGTGTTGTGTCCAGAGGAAGGCTGTCCCACTAACAGGAAAGGACACTGATTTGGCAGCATGTCACTCTGGCATTGCAGTGCACTAAAGCACACCTTTGAAAGATAAAACCAAACCAACTCCAAACAAACAAATTATTGGATGGTGTATAAAATAAAGCTCTGCTTTATCTTTGCAGAAGCAAATGCAGTTTATGGTTGCTTTCTATTACCATATGTTGAATCTTCCAATTTCTCAGCCTTCCTGCTCAGCATCTGTGAGTCTCAGTAGCAGAAGCGTTGCTTGGAAACTCAATTGTCTTTTTCACATTTACTGCTAGAAAAGAGTTTTCAATTCCAGTAACTTGATTATCATGACTTGTACATAGATCTAAAACTCCTTAGCAAAGGCTGTTTCTTTACTGGCAGGATAAACACTGCAGATATACAAGAAGTGCTTAACAGTGTTTTCAGCAGGGGTGAAGTTTTTCCAATGTGTTTGCATTGCTATTGAGATATAAAATAAGTTGCATGGGAATTAACAGGTTGTATATGTGCCAGTATCAATGTGCCAGAATCAATATGCCATTTCTACGTCTTTGTTTTCTTGTGGAGTAGAAAACCATGTCTGAGAGTACAGGTTGCCATCACCTGACTGCAGGCTCCTTTGACAAGTGTATTATATGCAATTATTCACAGCTTGGCAAGAAGTTTTTTGTGGGGATTTTTGGTGTGAATGGAACACTTAATGAGCTGGGTTTCTTAGGGATTCTTAATTCTGAGGGTTTGGTTTGAAGGGAGTGAGAAGGAAATAGTGATCACTGCCTTGTTTTTTGCATTACTTCCCCCCCCCCTCCTCTCTGTTGACTGAAGTAGCATAAATTTCACAGACCTTGCAGGATCAATACTTAAACTGCATGCTAATGTGTTTTGGATAACTACAGAGAAGATGGGGAACATGGAATGGCTTTGTTCATAGTGTGATTTGAGAAGAAAATAGCAGCTGCAGTTGCCACCTTTGGTTGTGCTCAGGAACATCAGCATCTGAAGGTGGCTCTACTAAAATGAAGAAAGCTTTTGATCTTATTGCCATGTAAATTTAAATATTGGATCTTAAATATTGGAATTTAAATATGGGCTATGTGCTCTAAAGCCATAGCAGAGTTATTTTTCACTGAGTTTCCAGTAGTTATTGCAATGACTGAAAATTGAGGTAAATGCCAGAGTGGGCTGTGTGAAGTGTTAGATCAATACTTGAAATTGGCACATGGAATGACAGCCTTGAAACTGATGTTCATGTGAGCATGATGGATACACGCACTGAGAGCCTTTCAAGAGAAGCCTGGGGATTCATTTTGTTTAAAGTAGAAGGAAAACAGTATCTATACAACACTGTGTACTGCACTTTATGGTAACTGGTACAAATGAAGGCTTCAAAAAGTATTTCAGTGCTTTATGCTATTTATTATCCTCAAGAGTAGTATTAAAATCAGCATTCTAGGTTACAGAGCTTGTGGGATATGTTTTCTTTTTTCCCTTAGGACAGAGAGGGATGGCAGCCTTTGTGGTTTGGCTGGTGCTTGTTTTCTTTTTTCCTCCATCTGTGGGGATTTTTATTAGCAATTAAATGTATCTGGACTTAAGAACATCTGTTCAACATGATATGAACATAACATTTCTTACATTTGTAACTTTCAAAGTCTGGGTATGCATTAGAAAGTCTCCATTTGATCAATATTTCCCCATCAAATCTCTTGTAAAGTTTTGTGACTTTGACTTTATTCTGTGGCCCACGGAGTGGTCTGAAAGTATGGGATGATATCAAGTATTTCATTATCCCAGGTGTGCCAGTGCAGTCAGCAGCCAGGCTGCTTGAACTCCTGAGAAAGTGATTTGGCAGTGAACCAGGACTGTAAACAGTAAAAGGAGAAAAATGTGCTGCTTCAGTACTTTGCCATAAAGGGCTGGTCTTGTTTCCTTGAAGAATGTAACCACTGAAAAAGAATTACAGCTCCCCAGTTAGAGCCAACCCCTAGTTGAGGACTAGGTTATTGTGTTCTCTTTGTAGCTTGGATGTTTCCAGCCAAGAAGGAAGAAGAGAGCAATGTCCTTTCTTCCTCTTTAAATGTTGTTGTTGTTTTTTTTTGGGTTTTTGTTTTTTTTTTTTTTTTTTTTTAGGATCTGGGATCTTCAATATTGGACCCTTAAGCTCTTTTACTACCATCTGAAGTTATTTATTGTCAAGTAGGAGGTAGGACTACAGTTCTTGCAGAATGTTCTTGCTAAGCTTTTTTTCTTAAAATTGACCTGCTAGAGAAGATTTCTTAAGGGCATGTGTTCCCGAGCTCTTTCCTATATGAAAATCGTTGCTCTAACTTCTCACTGGACACTTGGAAATTGCCTTTTATGACCCAGTACTGTGTATGTTGGCTATAGATCTTTTGCTCTTTTAAAAATTATTTAAGTAGTGGGCTGAAATTTTGCTTTGGCATAATGCAAAAATGAAGATGACCTTTAGATGCAGTTACTGCTGGAGCTGTTAATCTAGGTGTGGTTTTAATGGCCCGTGTCATTTGGATCTGCTTAGCGGGCTGACCTAATGCCTGAGCATGGAGCTGTGGTGAAATTGGCCCAAATGAGTTTAACAGGAAAGAAGGGATCTGTTGATGGCATGAAGGGTAGTCTACAGAGAGGCTGAAAGTAAAACTTTGACTTGCTGAGAAGTTCAAGCAGCAAACTGGGAAGTACGTTAATTAAATGCTAGTAATGAGCAGGTGGGGAATCTATGTTTAAAAAGACAGGGAGTTGTATGGCATTTTAAAGAAAATCTAAATAAGATTTTAGGAAATAAACTACTTGCTTTTTTTCTTTTCTTTTGCCTTGTTATGATAAAATTTAAAATAAAAAATAATTAAAACAATATTAAAGTATCTCCTCCAACCCAGAGAGCTTTTATGTTCATCTAGAGTTTCCTAAATCTGAAGCAGTCCCAGACTTTTCTTGTTGGCATAAGATGGAGAATGACAGTGCCACTGGCCATGGCACAAGACTCCAGGGGGAGTCCAGTCCAGAGGACTCCATGCTTGGAGTCCTGGCTGAGACAGTGTAAGCACAGCTGTAACTCTGTGCAAGTATCTTTAATGATACAAAAAGAGGCTTCTTGCTAAAGAAATTTTCAGGATCTGTAAATATTTCCAGTTGGGGCTGACAGATACTGAACTTGAAACATTTTGACATTAAAGATTAACAAACAACTTTGGGTGCCAGTTGGGGAGGATTGTTTATTATTTCTGCCTTTGTTATACTACACCTTTATGTCTAGATAATGTGCAGTTAAATCCTTGACCTTTCATATAAAGCCCTGAAAGACCCTGTGGCACTTTACATGAGAATAATGTGACTGTTTTAATTAAATCTAAATTGACTTTGTGATGCAGTTTTAAATATTCTGCAAACTTCTTAGTAGCAGAGAGTAGGATTTTTTTTTTTAATTGAAGAAGTTAAAATTGTTTTCGTCTTTTTAATGTTTCTAGTAGCTTCTGCAGTAAGAACTCCCTATTTCCTGGAGAAGAATCTCTCTCTACTAGCATGATACAAGTATTTTAAAGATGAAACATGGAGAGGCACATGCCATACTCACAGGATATTTTTCTCTTCCATCATGCTGGCTTTATCTTGCCATCTTTTGAAGGTGAAGCTCTCTGCCAGCAAGATTGCTTTAGCTTTGAAGGAAATCACACTCTGAGAAGTGGCTTGAAGTAGACCTTGTTCTACCCAGATCAAAAATATCAGTATCCTACCCAGAATCAAGAGAGTGTGAAAATGAATTGCCTATATAAAATTTGTATGAATGGTTCCTTAGGAAATACTTTTCTTCACTTTTCAAATAGCAGCAATAAATATATAGCAAGGAATCTGCTGGAAGATGTTCTGCATTTTACTTTCTCTTCTGAAACATTTCTCCACTTTGCTAAGGTGGTGGAGTTCTTTAGAATATTTTTTTTTTTTTGTAGTGGTGTCATGTATATTAATTTTACCACAGAAGACACAAAAGAAGAATTTCCATGATCCTGGTTCCAAATGTCATTTTGTACCACTCCAATTGTATGGGGTTCTATTCCTAAGGAGTAGAAAGAAAATAAGCTGCTCTGGAAAGAGTTGTTTCCAAGTATGTTAATGGGGCAGCAATAAAGTCCTTCCATGCCTTTGCCAGGGTAATTGTTTTAGGCACACCATACCTCACAATACTGAAATCAGAAGAGTTGCATCTTCATGTAGGCCTTAGTTTGAAGTTGCCTTCAGTGAGGATGGTGCTTAGGCTGCCTCTGGTCAGAACTCAAAAAGACCTATTATAAGGTGTAAAAATTTTTATTCCATATCTCAAGTAATGGTCTCTCTTCTATTTAATAACAACCAAGTAGGGATATTCTGTAAGGGAGCACCACACAAAGAGAGAACTAACCAGGTAATTATGTTCACCTGGTGGAAATAATTTGCTATCTCAGATCCAGGACATGTTTTGAATTTAATCTTGTTCTTCAGTTTTATCCTGGAGCTGGAGCTGCATAAGTCAATTTTCTCTATGTTAGTGGCAAAATCTATGTATTTTCTTGGTATAAATTAGGCAAAACTTCCTGTAAATTCAGTGTAGGGGCAGGGGATCTCAGGAGCATGGCATGAGGAAATGCCTCTTGAGAGATTTGGTCAAATAATCAAGTACTGACTATTTCTTCCTAGCATAATTCTGCTCCAAGATTACACCTAAACAGAGAGAGAGCTTAATAGCACAGTATCTCTTCAAATAACAGACATAATTTCTGTAGTAAAATATGCATTTTTAACAGCACCACCTGGTGACTCCCATAGCAATATTTCCTCATTAAATTATAACTGATAAACTTGTTTCTTTGGGATAGGTCACATAGCTAATTCTCAGTCATATCAGCTTGTCTGTAACTGGGTTTTTTTGCTTATGTGATACTGGTCATTGATTTCTGTTTATTTGTGTAGGTTGGTCTTATCTTGCTGTGTGACTTTCCACTAAGCCACTCTGCTGTGAGTTTTACAACAGTTTAAACCAGGTGTTAGCCACACATCGTGAAATCAAGGTAATTGCAAAATATTTGAGGAGGAAGAGATCACATCAGTCTTCAAAAAACATACAGATGTCCAGATCTGTCTAAAATGAAGTTAATTACTATGTGCTAACTGACAATCTATAAACTTCAGAGGTTAGATTTTATTTTGTTTTCTGTGTAGTGTCGTGTGCCTCCTGATTTATTTTGTGAAAAGGCTCTAGCAAGTTACTTTTGATTATAATAACCTGCTCACAACAAAGTGGAAGCTGACTTGCTTAGTGGAAGCTCAGATATTAGATAGCTATCAGACTTTGCTTCTAATATAGATAGGATTCTAATAAAATATTTCAGGCTTATGAAAATAAGAAATAAAATATTTCAGGCAATGTGTCTTATCTTTTTTATCATATCCCCCATGGAGTCACTTTATGAGCTTTGAGCTAATACCAGCTGCAGACTGGAACTGGAACATGAATAGCAAACTGAACCTCTCATGCAGGGTGATTATGTAGAAGATCATTTTAATACAAAGACCCACAACCATCAAGAAGAAAGCTGAGGGTTCTTGAAAGTATTCTAGGGACAGCAGTGAGAAAAGCTCCTTTTCTGCTTTTCCTTGTAGGCCTTTCTTCTGTTGCCCTGAAAAGGCCATGTGGGACCTGGCTTGGCAGGAGTGGCCAGGTCCCAGTGAAGTCCCATCACTGGTCCCCAGAAGGAGGTGCAATGAGAATGTAGAAAAAAACAAGGTAGAAGGTCACTGACAATTTATTTATCCTAATGAAGCAAGGGAACCACAGGGAAGCCACATAAGAACTGCAAGGTGTGCAGTTAGGTTGCAGTAGCAGTCTCCCAAGAGACCAGTTGTAAGAGGCAATACTTTGGACTTCAGTGATTTAAAAGACTCTTAATTCCCTGGACCTATTCAGTCAAAGGCACCATAATAAAGTTGATATGGGAAAACACAACAAATCAGTTTGCAACTGCCTTAAAGATGGGTTTGAACAGGGTAATCAGGGGAAACCTCTGACATTCGTGATTTAACTTTTCTTTGAAGTAATCTTATTGTAGCCTGTAGGACAGGATCGATAGCAGGTGAGAGATAAAGACTTCCCCCTGGCCTGCTCTTGGTCTGCAGCACTGATTTAGTTCTGTTCTGTAAGAAGAAGAGATTGGAGGAGATTGTAGAAACAGCTCTGGCTTTACTTGCACTTAACGGACAGATGTTTAAGAAATTGGCACTAATGGTGCAATACATTAGTTGTGTGGCATGGGGATTTTTGGGTTTTTTTTTGTCTGTTGGATTTTTTTTTTTTTTAATCTTCAGAGAAGATGACATTTATAGACAGCACTTAAATTGTTTCTAACGCTAGCAAAGGATGATTAGCTTAAATTTTTCCTGCTAAATGCAGGGAATTGGTAACTGTGAGTAACTATTGACATGGTCAGCTTGTTGCTTAATTTCAGTTTCTTTTTCTTGTCCTGATACCATGGACAGGATGCAAGTTAGCGTCTAGGAAGAGACGAAAAGAGATGGGTTCAAAGTAAATGTGTCTTGCACATGCTTTTAGTTCATGCAGCAGTCGTGTAAATGAAAAATGCTAATTGGATACACAACGGCATCCAAAATTCTGTGGAGAAATACTTTGTGCATACCTCTGCCCACTTACTCCCAAACTTCTTTGGACCCCTTCTTTGTATTGCAATATTTCATTCTAATTTGGGTTTCAGACTCTGAATGTTGAGCTGTGGGGTTATAGCCAGTGCAGTGCTTGGGTAGACATTTAGTAAGAAGTGCTCAGAAACAGAAGTGGACGTGCAAAGCCATGGAATAGATGAACAGATTTTCTTCAGGGATGTCTAGAAGTGCGTGGGAATTTCCTCCTTTCTACTTACTACAAAAAGATGCAAAATGCTTTCCCTCCCCCAGACTGCATGCTGGATAATATGAAAACTGAGTTTCAATGTATAATTTGTGGAATGCTTTGCAATTTATTTTGACACGAAGTCGATGGCACTTGCTAGAAAGAAACTTCTTTCAGAATCAAGCTTGCAGGGAGGAATTCCCCAGCAGCTTTCCCACGAAGCGCGTGGCGCTTGTGTTGCTGCTCTCCGGTTCCCTTCCACGCCCGTACAGCAGGCACAGGTGGAGCCTGTCCTCGGCTTTTCCGAGACAGAGACAATGACTTCTGCAGACAGGGGATGGCAGTGTTGCACTGTAGCTTCTCAGCCTTCCATCCAAAATGTCTCTATTTATAAAAAGGGCTTGGTATTTACCAGGAAGGGAGCAGATGAACCAGATGCAATGCTGCAAGATTTTCTTGAAATAATTCTGTATAAAAGAACAGATTTGGGTTTCTGAGTTTATATGTTGATAGAACCCCCAGAAGAATGTGTTAACATGCATCTAAATTGGATGTTAGCAGTGGACACAGTTTAAGGCATTCTTATTTATTTTAGATTTAAAATGAAACCAGCAAGCACTTAAACTCCTTTCTACCTTATTTTATATTCTAGAAAATGCAAACTTCGTTTGTCAGAAGCCTTAATGCATTTTGTTTTCTGCAATTCACCCCAGAATTCCTTTGGGCAAGAGTCTAGTTCTGAAGGATGCCTGGTCCACATGGGCAGACACCTGTGGTGGTTGTGGAAGCAGCATTCAGCTTGCTTGTCTTGGTTCACCACAGTTGTACAAACATGGCAGATGGACTAAAATAATTTCTTTGGAGGGATGGTCTTTTGCCATGTAAGGCAGTGCAGATCTTGATCAGCACCTTCAACTTCAGCTGCTAGATGAGTTCAGTCGGAGCTGTCACTTGTGTACTGACATCAGCACATGGCAGCGAGGTATCTAACCCTGCTTCAGTCATCCCCCATCCTCAGATGGAGTCCCATCTGGGATGTGTTGGTAACAACCTCAGCCTCGAGGTGATGAAAGTGTAGGTAACAACGGGAAAGTCTGCCTTCAAAATACAGATGGTAGGAAAAGCTGAGCAGGCTGTTGCTGAAATTAACTCAACAACTCGGTCCCTTTTCTTGGAGGAGCACAGCCACCTCTCTCTTCTAGCAGTGCTCTGTGACTCCCTTAGTTTTACCTGAAAGGTGCCTGTCTCCTGTTCACCTGCATCTTCGTTCCTGCAAGGCCTGGGCTGTAGTCTGAAGGTAACCCATGCAATTTGGATGAGGTATAGCTGTAAAGCTGCTACGTGTCAGTACACAAGAAACACTGGCATCTGTGTTTCCTCCCCAGGGACCCTGTCACTGACCAACCACTTCAAACTGTGAAATCTCTAGTGGGGGAAAAAAAAAGGGCCAAGTCCATGACCATCGGCAGGAACATCATCTGAAGTGAAAATCTGAAACCTCTGAGAAGTTAAACTGTTTCAAAGTCGTTATCTTTCACTGTTTTTATTTTTTTTTAAATTTAATTCTCACCCTAAAAATGTATGACTGACTTAACTGAATCTGTGTGATGAGACATCATGAAGTATTTTTGGGAGGGGAGAGGGAAAAGATGCAGATAAATCTGGTCAGACCATTTCACTGGCACTGTATTTAAAAAAAAAAAAAATTCAACATGACACTTGGCTTCAAAAGTAAATATAATATGTTTACTGTGCTTAATATTGGACAAAACCCCAACTTATTCAGCTTGTACCCACCTCTCTTCAACCTTCCTGCCAGCTGTGGGAAGAACTGAGAGAGTGAGATGCTTTACTGGAGCTTGATTTCTGACTTGAAGGACAGGCCCTATTGCTGCCTGATGAGGTGTGTAGGTGACTCAACTCTGAGGCCTTCCTACTCTGGGGAAGTCAATTTATTTTCTGGACAAGATAAATCATATTAGAGATAACCTGTATGCTTTTGTGAGAGTATCAAAGGCAGCCAATCAAGCTAATAATAGCAGCATTATTACAAGACATCAGATTCTCATCCATCACTAGAAAGAGATAATTAGCTAAGATGTCCCTTGGATTATTCTAAATCCATACCTAATACAAGGGTCAGATGCAGAGAAGGCATATATATATATATATATATATATGCTAAGAGCAGTTTCACCATCTGCCTTGAGAGAGGAGATGAAATGTTGGTTGGTTATTTTGCTATATCTGGTGGTGGCTTGTGAAATGTGCTTTTTTCAAAACCCTATTCAGCCAGTCTTTCCTGAGGTGCTGATGGTCACTGCTGGCCAGGAGTTTAATAGTTGTCCTCAGGGCTCCTTTAGAAAGATACTACATAGGTTCAAAGGAAAAGGTGCTAAACTTTCAGGCTTTCCCCCTAGGGTTCCCTGAATTTTAGTGAGTCAGTAAGTAGCTGGAACAGGCTCAGGGCCAGCAGAGCAGCCAGGGTGTGTTGCAGTTTTCTCATCTACCTGCTGGCCATGCAGTGCCACTACAATCATGTTCATCATGTGTTAGCCTGGTAATAGCATGAGTAGAAATGCACTAATAGAGTTCCAACTTTGTTTTGTGTGGGGGCTTTCGTACTAAAGGTAATATTCCTTCAGGTGCTGTTTTGGTCAGAGCCTTCTTTGTTCTGTTTGTTGTTAAGGTTTATTTTTTGAACTTTGAAGAAAGTTCCTCAAAAAATATGTTGGAGCAAAGTGGATTTTTTTGCCTGTAAACTTCACCCGATCATGCAATATGTGTCTGTGTTTATAGTTAGGTGATGACTTCTTCCTGGGAATAGGGAATGGAAAAAACAGACCCTTAAAGATAGCAGCACTATTGGAAAATTATTTCACTTCAGGTAAATGCATGGTCACCAATGATGATGATTTAACTTGAAACAGGGAAAGATAGACTGGAAAAATCTTCAAAATTATATTGTAAGCCTAGTAACAATGAAGTAATTTACAAGTAAAGTGAAAGAATTTAGAGGAAAAAGTTATCTGTATGTGTAATGCCAGGCACTTTTTTATAGCTAGCAACATGATTAGACCTAGAGGTATCGTCATTCCATTTCAGAAAGGGGGAAGGAATGCACAGATGCTGAAAGACTTCAAATTTAATCACTACTGCCATGCCTCCTAAAAATATTAGAACACAATATTACCTAGGAGTTAAAGAAGAACTAATCTTTATCACTTAAAAAAATTATTAACTCAGCCTAGGACTTCAAACTCACCATATGCGTTAGGAAGCATCCTATGGAATGTCATGCAAAACTTCAAGTGTTCTGCTTTGGAACAGGCCAAGGTACACAACCACGGTGTTCCTCCTGCACCTCACTCCTTTCTTTCTCCTGACTGCACTGACATCCTTCTGGAACATCCTGTCTGGGCCTCAGTGTCTTCAGCGAGGTTCTGCCTGTCATTCACGATGAGGAAGCTCCATGTGAAACTAATTTGGGATATTTGGCACTTATGCATTAAGTGCTGCTGAAATTGGGCTGAGTCAAAATGTTCATGACCTACCCTGCACTGAAATGAAGTTGATGATGTGGAGTAGTGAAATGCTTATTTGAATACTTAGTTGATGATGCACTATTTATTTTAAAACTATTGAACAGTGGGGTTCTGATAAGGTTTTGAAAGGCAGCTATGAAACATCCTGATTGTATATCTGCCACTGCTAGAGATGAATCAGAACTCTGGAGGAAAATACTGTTGGATTCCAGCTGCTTAACATCTAAACTTGCTTCTGAATTGCTGAACCTTAGATATGCGTGTCTCTACATGGAAGCCTATCTGATTATATAGAATATTTCATTTCAAAGAATCCTAGTTTGGACTTCAAGTTGTAAATTCTGTCTGAGATGTGTTTGGATAGGGATTTTGGACATACACCTAATGAAGTCACTGTTAAAAAATTAACTCCACCTTATTTATTCCTTTACAGAGGGAGAACTCACACCAACAAGATTAGGTTGTGGATTTATGCATAAATACTCAGAATTTTCCTTCCAAACATCCTTGTGTTAGTGTTGCCTCTAAATGTTGTATTTAAACTACAAGCCTGAAATATTAATATTTTTTCTTCTGTGGAGGTAAATTCCTTTAAATTATCTAGTATTTATATGCAAGAAAACAAAATAAGGAACAAGTTATTGGAAGACACTGGGTTTCTAAGCTCCAGGTCTGTGGCTATGAAACATTTTTATGGTTAGTCTAGGACTCCACAGATTTCCTAGTACACAACCAATGTTTCCCTGGGGACTGCAAGGCTTTGCTGCTGGGCTTCCTTGAACAAGTCCATTCTAGCTTTCTGCCTAGAAGGTAGTCCAGCACATGGCACATGTGCATAGAGTCATGCCTCTTTTTTTAAGCATGTGTTTGCCACACATGCCAGGAGCCTGAAGATTTTTTTTAAATCATGTTCATTGAATAACAGAGTTTAAACTGAACTTGCTAAGGAGTTTAAAAAAGGCAAATGAAAATCTGCTGGAACTAAGTGCATAAGGAACTGAGCCATTTTTGGATATGCTTTATGACTAGTAATGGTTATTTGAGAATATAATATACTTTCATCTTACTGTTGGGAAACTTGGTTACTTTTTTTTAAATTAAGAGAGGGTTTTTTGCATTTTCTTCTGAAAGTTTTTTTGCACCAGCTGTGTAATATGAAATCAGGGAATTAATTTAGAAAATCTCTGATGTGGTTGTGAACTGTCTCACAGTGAAGCCTATTGTGGCACAAAAGCCTACTTATGGTGTCTAGACCCAAGAGCTGTATAAAAGGTTCTCTCTGTTTTGTAGGATCTGTATGACCACTGCTATGGAAATTGTGCTTCATAACCTGTTAAACAATTCATGTTGATGCCTAAAGTAACTTACAGTGCAGTGTATTTTGGTTGTTAAACTGTGTATTGCAAATGAAATATCTGTTTCAAGGAACTGGTTGAGTGATCCTGTTTTCCTCTCCCATTTGGTGACTTGGGCTGCCATGCTGTCTGAAATGTCTCCCAATGCAACTGTGATTTAAACTTGTGAAAATAGACTGTGAGTGATGACCACATTAGGACTGGTTTTCAGCATGTTTTTTTTTTCGTAAAACTCTTACAACTTTCAAATAAATAAGGGCTTTTTTTAAGCCTCTTCACCATGATCACTTGTAATTTGAAAATAAAATATGCATTTTTTCACTTCTTAGGATTGGAAGTAAGTGCTTCAATTATCTTTTCATACACCTGAGAGTGTTTGATCAGCAATTAATACTGCTTGCCTGAAAAGAAAGACTTGAGTTGTGTATTAAAGGTCATTGAGTTGTAGACTTCCATAATGAAACTGTCTTTGGGAATGATTAAAGATGCCAAACAATAGTGGCTGTTAGCACTGCTTGGGCTGTTGGATCCCTGCATTCTTTCTCTTTAGAGCAACTGATCAAAGGCAGAATTGACAGCAAAGTCACGTTTTTCGAGATGAGAGGTCTAAGGGATGGCAGGTTCGAAAGTGTAATGTGCAGGGGCTGAGGGAAAAGGATGTGTGGGAAGGAAGTGTGTTAACCAGATGGCTCCACTTTGCTGTTTTTGGGAGCCCTTGAAGAGAGTGAGGGGGAGATCAAGGCAGCAAGTTTCTGCCTGAGCAGGGTTTTCAGCCAAAGGGAGCTCTGTGTGTGCTCTTTGCCTCGCTGGTTCAACTTGACAAGGCTCAAGGTACACCCTGTAAATAAACTCCCTGGTACTTGGATTTTCATCTTTGGAGCATGCGACTCCTGAGTTGGACTGTATGGTGCTAATGTGCATCCCCTTTCTTTCTAGAAATGTACAAGCTCCTATTTGCCTTTACCTTCAGATCAATTTTAAAAATTCCAGCTTTTGTAACTGTTTAATTTCAGGGCTTCTGAAAGTTGATTAGAACTTCCAGTTCCATGGGAACTACTCAGTATTTATTGGCTAATTGATATCTGTGTGCACCTTGGTGACCTTTAGAACAATCTAATTAAAGTGATGCAGAATTCCTCTGGAGACCCATCTCTCCAGGCTCACAGTGGGTATTATCATCCTCTAGGGCTTTATTTAGGAGGAATCCTGTGACTTTTTAAAGACAAAGCAAATAGGAATTCTAGGCTGCTGCAAAAGAACAAAGTGAAATGTAGGGATGAAAAAATGTTGCATAACCTCTAACATTGCTCTAACAACCTTACCAGTAGTTACTACTAAAATACTCTGTGGTAAACGATATGCGAGCGGCCTTTAACCTAACAAATGAGAGGAGGGGGAAAAGAGATATTATTAGCAAGCATAAGATGAATCATGACTATATATTCCCCAAAGTGGTGAAAACAATATCTATTTGTGTTCTACTTAAAAGAGATTTCAGCATGTGGTTACATTGGTTATTTGCTGCAACTTGAGAGAACCACCATTAATTTATATGAATGTGAACAAACTTTGAGTAGTGCCCTTTAAGTTAATTGCAGGGAATATTTTTCAATTTTCATTTTAGAATTATTTGTGCTATTTTATTTCCTCATCTCAAATATTCTTGATATTATTCTTTATTCCTCATTTTGTTACTGAATTAAATTTCATGAACTAAGCGAGGTTGCTGTGATTTTTGATGACATATGGTTTACTGAATTGCCATGATCTCCTACTAAACTTGTCTGGCATTAGTTTAAGATTCTTGGACTTTTATAAGAGTACTTCACTGACAGTGGATTGACTAGAAAAACTGTATGTTTCCTTTATATGACAGAAACAGGAGCTTCTCCATGGCCAGCCCAAAACCCACAGCCCATCTGCATTTAGTCTTGATCTTCTGGCCAAATTCCAGTGCTTACTGTAAGCTGTGTCTCTGAGAAAAAGGAGAATACCAGTTTGCCTTTTGGGTGCATCACTGAAAAGACAGATATTGAAAGTAGTTTGGGTGTCCTTTCATGAAACAGCTTTTTTTGTTATTGTTGTTTTTATTTTTGTTTGTTTTGTTGCTGGTTTTGATGGCCTTTCTTAGCCTGAATGAGTCCATGCTATAAACAGCACATGTTGCTCTTGGTGTACGAAAAAAAAATCACATGCAAAGTTTTTGTCAAAATTTTTTAATTTTCCTCAAATATTTACATCAACCTGTCTTGAGCTTAACACAGTGACCTCGTTTTTGTAGCAAGGCAGGGATTTCTACCATTTCTCTGGCCTCTGAGGGAGAAGCAAATCCTGTGTTCTGGGATGGAAGGCATTATAATCCTATTGGTTCAGACATCAAACTGCTTTGTCAAAGTGCTGTAGAGAAGTACAAAGATGACAGTTCCTATCCTGGGCAGCTGTTGCTTCCAGTTATCTGACAGACTCTGACGGAGAGACACAATGAGGAGCTGGGGCAAGGCAGGGGTGAGGGCTGAGGCAACAGCAGAGGCTGCAGAGGTGAAAGCAATTGAAAGTGAGAACAGAAATGGTAGGTTGATCTCCCTAAGAAACTGCTAAAGAATAAATTGTCCCTGACAGTGCTTAGCTATTTCTTCCTGTGTTTGTTTGCCCTGTGAACAGCTGAGTGTTTATGGGTTCTGTTGGAGGCAGAAGTCCTAATTAAACCAGTGATATAAACCCCTCCAACTTTAGGCTGATATGAATACACAGTGACCCACTTGAAAAAAATCAATCACTATTTCATTAATTGCATTAAAACCAGAAGATTGTGCTCTAAGGGAACCTAATGTCTGGATATTGGGCCATTTGATGACTTAATTAGGAGTAGAAGTCAATGACAGTCAAACTTACTGGAGCTGATGCACTCTAATATTGACCTTTATTATGAATGTTTTATTTTCATGGCTAATATGTAAGAAAAATTCATCCTTTGGGTACTGACAAATTTAATGCAGATATATCTGATTCTAACTCTCTCTGTTCTAAGAAAGACTTTTTTTTCCTTATTGCCCATGGTTTTGTTTAATTTTTTAGATAAAAAAGTAGTTGCTATTTTTCCTGAAGTTATTATGGATCTCTCGGAGCTTCTCTCATGAGACGCCTTCTCTTGTGGAGATCAAAGAACAAAATCACTTCTGTCACATTTGTGGATCATTGCAATGTATAATTTTGTGTGTGTTGTGCTATTTAAATGACTGAGTGAAATCAATTACGTGAAAGTATAAATTGCTTTTTGAGTAGATTAGAAAAAGAAGATAGGAGTTACACTATTCAGGATGTGTACCCAACCTGCTTCTTGATGTTTAATGGCTCAAATTCTTGTAACCAAAGGCATTAGTATTGCATGTTGCAGCCCTAACAGCACTGCTGAACTGCAGCTCCTGGAGTCAGAAATCCTATACATTAAAAAGAAACCAACAGATGGCATTTTATAAGCCTCATGCTTCATTGTCCTATAAATAGAGATTATCAAATGCATAATGAGCACCCAGCAAGAATAATATTCCATCTCTTTTAACTACTTTATTAATCATAAGCAGACAACTAATACCTTTTTTTGCCTCTTGCTGGTAGTTCTGCACATAATATATCTGAAGTTATTATCATAAGACTGTGCTCATCTGTGAGTTAACATTTCAAGTGGGACAGAGAGAGCACAAGTAGCACCCACTTTTTTTTGGTCTTCTGCTTTCATATTCCTGCAATGTGCATATACTGGTATAATATTATATTGTCATTTTCATTGAGGATGGATTTCAAATGGATAGAAACCAGATTTTCTTTTGCTAGAAGAGAGGGTGGTAACTGGCAATGAGGTATAGCATAAGTCTTAGTTGAAAAGAAAGTGAAAGAAATTGCTTTAAAAATAATAATAATGCCAAGCAGACAGAGATTACTTATGGATGGTGTAACCAACAGTGCAGGAGCAATGTCAAAAGATGGTTATGGGAGCATTTGGAATGTAGAAAAATCAATCTAGAAGGGTGTTACATAAAAACTGTGCTTTTTATCATGATGGTGCCTTAAGACTATTATCCTATATCCTGTGATTATGAGGTTCTTTCTGTTGTAAAGTTGCTCTACCTTCTCTCATATAACTCCCTTAATGTTATTTACTGTCTTCTCTAGAAGAAAAGCAACGTGCTGCTTTTACTCGTAAGAAGTAATGAACTAAACCATCTTGTTAAAAGAAAATAGATCAGCAAATCAAAACTGTGTTTTGGAGCAGAGAAGGCACTACACAGAAAAGAACCCTCATTATTTCAGACATCTTCTTTCCTTGTGCATTCAGAGCCCTGGCAGCTTATTTAAGGCCTTGTTGGTGCTACATCCATGAAGAGGTTTTGGCTTTGCATCAGCAGTTCCTAGTGATTCCTTAGCAAAGGTTAATCTCTCCCCAGATTACAGGTCATCTGAGATTTCCTCAGCTCTCAAGAAGGAAGACATGGTTCTTACCAGCATTTATTTTGGTTTGTGACTTTCTGGGGTTGGTATGTACACACAGAGAGTCATACTTATTTTGAATATTTCTTTATTTTATTCTAGAAAATGTTTTTGTGAGGAAAATTTCTTGCAAACATACAAAGGGAAGATTTTTTGAAAATCAATTAATTGTTTTGTGTTTTTTGTCAGCAGCTAATGTCATGAAAGGAATAAAACTGCCTTTGTCTTAATGAGGAGTGAGACCAGTAGCCTCACAATAGTTTCATTAATGACTATTTGTCTGTTAGTCAAAATGCAAAAAGAATGATCCCAGAGCTGTGATTTGGACCTGGGGCCATGAATGGCTTTCTGTGGAACTTGAGCTTACACTACAGTTTTTTTTGGTGCAGCCACTCTCCTGCCCTGAGGGCAGAGTTGGCTCCTCCAGGTCCCTCCTTCAAGCCAGAGGCTGTGCTGTGCCATAGAGGACTGTGCTAATCCAGCCAGGGGAGTGGGGTTGGAAAAGGAGTCCAAAGCCTGGGCTATCCCTGGGATGAGCCCGCACACTCAGTTCTTGTGCAGGCAGCCAGTTTGCTGCCCTTTTCTATGAGTGTGATCATTAAATAATAAACAAAGGATTGATTTTTATATTCCTGTTGTCTTTTTAGAGCAAGGAAGTATAGAAAGTTGGATTCTGTTCTAACTTACATATCCTTGTCAAAGTACTAGAGGCAGCCATACTTTTTGTGAGGATATTCCTGATAAACTTTTCACTGGTAGGGAAAATGAAAAAGAGCTGGGGAGGTGAAAATCTGAGCTACTTAGATTGAGGTCAGACCCATTCTTGGCCATTTGGCTTTGTTTCTCACCTGTGCTTTATTGTCTCTTGAAATTTGAAATAGCATCCTGATGCTGCCTGTGCTTCTTGCCAGTATGGCTTGTAAGCTACAGAGAAGTTAGTGCTGGCTGTGGCTTTGTGCTGAAAGGCAGTTCACTCTCTCTTTAAACCCTCTCTCTCTCTAGCATTAATGCAAAGCAATTAATTCTTTTTCCTGTGAGCTAGAAAGCTTATTCTTCTTGTGAGCAGATTTGGTTATCAGTAGCTATATTAATTTAATGATCTGATTCTTTGAACCTATTGGTTTAATTGTAACTGTTCACTCAATTTTTTTTTCATTGCATTATTCCATCTTTAGTTTAGTAAAACTGTACAGTGAATTAGCTTAGAACAACTATAGTTATTTAGATTTTTTCTTGTTCAGCCTTGAAATTAAATCAAATCCATAATTGCACAGTTGAGATTTATTCCACTACATTGCAGCAAGATGAGCTCAAAGTTACAGAAACCAACAGATGAGAAATTTGCTTGCCTCTTGTTTTTGATTCGCCACCAGTGTTCAAGAGTCCCTTTTAGACTCTGTCAGTATTCTGAATTTGTTTCTCCTCTATAAGCAATATAAAGTCTGATTGTGCGCTAATGGAAAATCGTTTGAGCTGCTGTGTTGCCACCTTCGTCAACAGAAGCGTGTTTTCATCCTGTGCACACAAATTCACATGGTTCACTCCTAACTGCAGAGAGTGAGAACTTCCTCTCCAGCATTTAGAATTCTAAATAGAAGAAATCATTCACTCTGCTTTTAAAATGCATCCTCTGAAGCCAGAGTAGTTAAAGCACATTCAAACATGGAACACAAGACTGATGGAATTGAACAGGCTGCTGCCACCAAGGGACAGAGGTGCCACCAACCTGTGCCTGCGTACCTGGTTAGCAGGTGTCATGCAGGAGCCACTCTCTTAAGCTCAGTAGGGAACAGGGTGGGTTGCAGTTTCTGTCTACTAAACACCCTTAGACAAATCCAGGGATTGTTCTCCATCTAGTGGCAATTGGTTCTGTGGTGGCTTACAGAGTCAGGGTCTGGAGCCACATAATGGAAACTTCTGAATTTGTGGGGTTTTTTTAGTAATGTTCTAAATAAATATGAAGGTATGATTGTCAGATTATCTGTGACTCTGAAGCACCCAGCAGATTTTTATCACTGCTCCTATGATTTTGTAGTCAGGCAGTGATGTGGATGGATGGGCAAAAAGAAAAGGAATGATATTGCTGATGGAGGGGTTTGGCTTCTGAGGTCAGAAATGCTTCTGCTGGAAACAACACTGAGCTGAGATTATAATGCAAAATTCATCTCAGATTAGGACACAAAATTCATGCATCCATATCCACTTTCACTTTGAACAGAGAAAAGAAAAATTCTATAATATTAACATATATGAGGCATTGCCAAAATTTTTTTGAATTGAATGTCTTGGGTATGCTGGACTGAAAAGAAAAACATGAGTAGGAAAAAGTGTCTTTGAGTCAAGTATTG
This sequence comes from Cettia cetti, assembly GCA_013401135.1. Lineage (NCBI taxonomy): Eukaryota > Metazoa > Chordata > Aves > Passeriformes > Sylviidae > Cettia > Cettia cetti. The sequence continues at coordinate 10,282 of VZUI01092126.1, read as the reverse complement.
TACCTAGCAATTACATGTACCTGTCAGGTTAGGAAAACAAAGTTATGAGGTTTGTATTCCTAAATGGAGAATAGGACGGATAACTGTGAATGGATAAAGTGCACAAAGAAGCAAGGTTTTGGAGGGATATGTCTTGTTATAATTGTGTCTTTCTTTAATAGCTCTTCAGTGTGGAATTAGAGGGAGGTAAAGTTCACTAAGAGGCGTCTGCAATGTATTTATTAAGAGGCTTCTTTTGTGTGTGTAAGGCAAAGGTGATCTGAAGCCAGTTTGCAACTAGTCCGAGCTTTCAAAAGAGATCCAAGTAGATGCCAAGAGTGGCAGGAGTAGAGGAGTGACTGAAGCAAAACTCTCCAGCTGCGCTCCATGGCACAGCAGTGCTGAGAGCAGCTGCATTCTGCCGGGTGGGGTAAGGACCCCTGGCAGTGAAACAAGGAACATGAGCAGAAGTGACAATTTTGCTGTGGTGATGCCAGGCCACTCTGGTTTTCTTCTCTTGTGGCATGGAAATTTTGACTTTCCCCAATGCTTGAGGGGGAGAAGGAGCATAAGGAATTCTGTTGTGTGGATTTTCCTAAATCAAATGCAAAGGGTTTTGGGGATTCATGAGGGCTATTGCATTTGCTGCTGATTCTCCTGAGCTCTTTTCTGTAAGCCTGGTTAATTCAGTTGACACAGAAGAAGGTAGAGCAGTTGTGGCTTTTATTCATTTATTTTAACCTGGTTTGCACTTAATTAAGGGAAATCCATGAATGGAAAGAGAGGCAAGTGCTCTGTGACCTGTCTGTCCTAAAGGCATTTTACTTGGTGAATGATGGGAACTATGTGAAATCATTGAATAATGGATACATCTTCACTTGGTGTTTCTACTGGATTTCTTTAGATTCTGAGTATAAATCTGCTGCTTGGGAGGGAAACCTATGTCTTAATAACCCCAAGTAGGTGGTGAGGTCAAAGATTGCTGATCAAAAGAGGGAGAAGGGTAAAATATAATTTATCAATAATGATAAGTCCATCAAAATCTTAAATGACTAACAACAATGTAGAGATAGTGTTCCAAACAAGGCTCAGAAACAGACTCTTGCTTTATTGTAATACATGATATAAAGATCACTCTGTACCTCTGATTTTTGTATTTTGGTGCTTGTAAGTCCTGAGTGAAACAAGGAGCTTGTGGTGTGAAGAGAAAGACAGGCTACTCTTGTGTTTTCACCATGTACTGTGAGAAGAAAAGGATATTGTGCAACAGGTTTTGTGGATCTGCACAGGTACACCAGCACAGGTGATGGCATCAATGTGCTTCCCTGTATTCCTGCAGGAGAAAGCCAGAAGTGGAAAATATGGTCCTTGTGCACTTTGCAAACTGGGATTAAGCTGGCAAACCAGTAAGATAGCTAGGAGGTTTTTACCAACTTAGACAAACAAAAGCACAATCTGCAAAGAAATTTTGGAGAGGTATTTAAAGGTTGTTTTTGGAATAGGGCAGGAAAGGCCCCATGGAAACTGGTCGTGGTGAAAGCAATGGCATGATGCTGATAGATCTGGAGGGCTGCTTGACAGCATGAAAACTCTGTAATGATTGCATACCTTCAAGCATGTAATTTAAAATGTAGGTGTAAGGATATATTTTGGGTTTGAGGTTGTTTTTTTTTTTTGTCCCTTGCCCTTTCACCCTGCATAATTTATTTAATGTGAAGTGTTCTTCCAAGAGTGCTTTTCTTACTTGCTTGTGGACTCTAGCATGACTCAGAACTGTACATGAAGAATCTTCCTATGTTTCTAGGGAACAGAAATCTCTACCTTACTATGCTCTGAAAGGTCAAATTCAATTTAATAAGTTATCTCTCTGGAAAACAAGCATCTTTTTTTAGCTAGTGAAGGGAGAAAAAAGATTTTGCATTTTGAAAACAATAATCTACAGCATATTATAGTTGTGTAAGTGTGAAGTACTAAAAGCTTCTACTCTTGAAACCATACTGGTGTAAATCCTCACTACATATTGATGTCAGTAGCATTATTCATAATTCTATTATATAGTCTCTGTAAAAAAAGAAGAGCTGCTGGGAAATGCAATTCAAATTTGGTCTTAAAGTGCTTATCTAAGGCCTGTATCCTGCCAGCATTTTAAAAATAAGAGTTGTAATCAATGCCATTGCTTAAGAATCAATGTTGCCTGGTGTAGTCATGTGTGATAATACAGCACTGCAGCAAACAAAGCTATTTCCACTGCAGACCTGCATTCAGCTGGATAGCATGTAGCTGTAGTAAAATATATTGTTGTATAGTGCAGTTTGGACTGGGAGCAAGGTAAAAGTGTATTTAGTGATATTATGAAGACATTGGAGAACTTGGGAACTTTAGAAACTGTTGGTCAATGAAGTTTCATTAGGGTGCAGTGACAGGGACTGTGACTCATGGAGTGCTGGATGCTTAAAGTGGGGCCTGTTTTTTATCCTCCCTGCCCCTTTCATAAACCCCTTACTGCAACATCTCCAAGTTTTCAGAAGACTGGAAAAACTGTTTGGGCTTATTATCCTCTTTCTCAGAACTGTTGAGTCAAGTGTATGGAGTCATAGCTTTAAGTTCACTTGGAATAAGAATCAGTAAAGAGAGGTCATTGTTTCCAGTGTTGTCAGGTGTTGTGTACCAGGAACAAAAGTACTTTGGAGCTCTTAATTTGTGCTTTTTCTGTAGTTTGAACTTCTACACTGTGGCAGTAACATCCCACTGATGCTATGTGGAATGCTGCAAAGTCAGGTGGTCCTGGGTTTCCTATTTCCACTGGCCACAGGATAAACTATTGCAAATGGATCTCTGATACACTTACATTTTCAGCTGAGGCTGTGTGAATGGCAGGAGAGAGGTGGTGAAGGGATGAGGCACCACCAAGGTGTGGCTTACGTGACTCAAACCATTGGAGGGCTTGTGAATGCCTGGGTGTGTTCATAGAAATAGTTTCTCTTCAGGGAGCAGCATAAAATGCCAACAGAAAATCTACCCGACATAAACAAACTTCTTGACAAGGGGAAACCTGGGTTAGAAAGCTGTTCTTGCACACAGACACCTTCTACAGCCAAAAGTAGAAAGGAAGCAGTGTGCTTTTCTTATTATTTTTTTTTTCTCTCCCTCTTTCTCACTAGGCCATATGGAAATATTTCAAGGTGGTTTTCACTTTTTTTTCTTTCTCAAGAGAGGTGTATATTCTTCCCCCACTTCTTTTCCAACACCTAGTCATCAGGACACCCCTTTCTCATGTGGGAGGCCTAGTTCAGGTGCTTACTATGGCAGAATAGAAGAGATTACTTCAATGTAACTTAGAGGGGAGTATAACCAGCATGTAGCTTGGGTGGGTTTGTGTTTACAGCTTTCCTTATCCATCTCAATAGGAGATATTGTCCCCTATTTCATCTGACCCTCTCCACCATGGTTAAAAAATTGAAAGGAAAAGAAATCATTAGACATCTGAATTCCTGTCACTCAGGTCAGCAATGGAACTCGGATACTGAAAATTTGCATGCAGATGCAGTTAAGTGGAATGGGTTGGTCTCAAGCACCCTAAAGAGCATTTTCTGTTTGAAATTATTTAAAATAAGACAACTTTTTCCCTAACCTCTGTAGGATCTACAAACTTGAAAATACTTAAAATTACTTGTTTGACCGGCCAAAAATAAAGCTACTGTGTTTCCCCTATAGCTCCTAGAGAAGCAGGACAGCTGACTGAGTGCAGGAACTGAGGAAAGGAACTTGATGTTCTTGTTCACCCTTAAATTGAGAACTGAATACAATGTTCATGCAACAGTCCACTCAATTAGTCGTGAAATGAGTCAGAGACTGTGGTGGGATTGGAGCCCAGGACTCATGGCCCCTCTGCTCCAATGGCTGGATTGCACTGCCTTTAAAAAAGTATCCCCTTCTTAGAGCAGGAAATTTAAGACATACCATGACACTTTACGCTACTGTTTGGCTTTATTTTTTTCTTTCCTTTTTCTTCTTTCCTCTAAGAAAAAATACAACAAGCAAAGGCTTTGGTAGAATAATATTTTAAGTCAGGCATACAATGAGAAGCTGGAGTTTCTGCTAAAAAAAAATAAAATCTGCATTTCAACCCTTCCTGGAAACATGAGTATGAATTATGAACTCCATTACAGGGTATCTTTTCCCAAAGAGCACACAGATCCCTGGGAGAACATATTCTTTGTGTGACTGCCATTAATGCTAATGGGGTCACTGAGAGGGCCAATTCTGTACCTCGTTTTTACTAATGGTTGCAGAAACACACTGGAAAACAAACAAACCCCACCCCAAACAAAAATCCCAAGCCACCAACTCCATGACACAGCATTGCAAGACAAAAGAGAGGCCTTACCTACTGTCAGAAATGACCCATTGTAAGACAGTGACAAAACATAATATGGTTTAGAATGGACTGCTGAGAAAGCTCAGGGATTTTTTTAAGGTAAAACTACTTTTCCCTTAGAGTACTTTCCATTGTGAGGCTTTCAGAGGACTCTACACGCAGAAATTGCATCAGTATTTAGTGACGACAAAGGATTGAATTAGTGCAGTTGAAAAGGTCGGTCCCTATTCTTTGCCTGAGATGCAGAAAGGGCAGCGTTCAAGTTTCTGGCTTGTAGCAAAATATTTCTGCTTACATCACTTCTTGGTGGAGTTTGCAGTGAAGCAGGAACAAACACAAGATCAGTTACTGGGTCTTGGCTGGAGGGCAGAACTTTTTAAATGTATACATTTTCAGACTTCTCTGGTTCTCTGCTTCACCATGCAGCAGCATCTGCTTTACTGGTTTTGTTACTGTCTAGATGGGTAAAGAGAGTCTTCACCCAGCTGAGGTGAACTGCAGGTTAAATTCTAGTGGCTTTCTTTTTCCTCTGTCTGGCATAACCACCCTGCAGCTTCAATTGACTCCAACAAAGCAGGGATATATTTGTACAGTCAGGTGTTGGGAAGTTTTATAATCGTGGAAGTACTGGGATATGTATTCATAGTAAAGCATCTTTAAAATATAGGTGTTGTTCTTGGCTTATTACTGCCTGTGAGATTGGTCAGTATGTATTTATGGAGGCTGCAAAAGGAATGACATCTGGGGCTTTCCCTATTGTGATTTTCCTTTTGGGATGTGTGTGTCTCTTTGGGTTGCTGTGACGGCAGAGGACAGCTGTCCTACAATGTCTCATTATCTGTAATAGGCAGCTCATTGAACAGCTCATGAGACTGGGCTGCGTGTACTATGTGGATGGCTCAATGAGGCATGCAAGATGTTTTTCAATGGAGTTCCCCAGGAGATGGTTTTATATTGGAGAACCTTGTAAATTGTTTTTTCCCTCAGATGAATGCCAGTGAAGTTATTTCTGAGATTATCTTGATATGGCTACTACTAAATTAGGAACAATTGACAGACACCCTTACTTGGAGAGTCTGCGTTCTTGTGCAACTGTACTGTAACAAAGATGGCAACCATAGCTACTTTGCTTTCTTTTTTTGTTTAAAGTTAAAAAAAAGGAAGGATCTCTGCTCAGGAAAGCAAACTTACAGAGTTTAGCCTTTTCTAATTAGTGTGCAGTGGATATAATGACAAGAGGCTTGCTTAGAAATGAAGGAGAAAGGTGTTTTCTTGTAACTATGAGTTACACTCCCATCCCTTACAGTAATAGCTAAGGATTCTTTGGTCACCTGTGTGTTAGACTTCTCAATAAAATACATATTGGTGATGTTAAAATGTTGTGAATAAAGAGAATCCTTTTCTGAATCAGGGTGTTAATTAAATACAAATGCCAAAATAGATATTACATTTAGCAACTCTGATACAATTTGCCTTGCGCTACATTAAGAGTGCATTTATGCAACTATAAAAATGTGGGAAGCTGGAAAGGCCTATGGAGACCATTGTCTATTGTAAAGAAAATGCCCATTAAAGAAAAATAGGGTGTGAAAAGTCACAGTTGAAAGAGAGGAGGAGAGAAGATGCAACAGATACTGAAGTGATGATATTAAGCAAACATAAGTACGAATTAAATCACATCTAGTCTGTGTGTACTCTGCTGAATTAAATCAGGTAAAAAATATGGAAATAACAATGCTTTGCCTTCTTTATGGTATCTTAAAAGGCATGTCAATCCAAATTAAGTGTTGACTGTAGCAAAGTTTCAGCTTGTTAGTAGACACACAACAAATTAATCAAGAATGTCAACTGTCCTGCAAAAAACTCTTTAATTCAGCAGCCTCTTCTTGCAGACTCTAATCCACTTACTCTTGCAAGATTATCATACTATGCTATCAACCATGAAGAGAGAAAAGTTGGTTTCAATAAGCTAAAGGAAGCTTCAATAAAGCAACTGAAAGCTCAGGCTGTCACCACAGGAGGATGACAAAATGAATTTTTAAACATAAGCTTCCACAAACTTTGGAATTAAGTTAGGCTTGAGGTTTTGCATTGCTGTTTCTGAAGAGAAGCACAGCTGTTAAATTTCATGGCATTTTAGAATAAGAAATTTCACTTTTTTGTGCATGTGTTAACAGTAGACATCTTGGCTATTGGGGAAGGAAGGGAGATTGTTACTGTATATATTAGGGCATTTTGTTGTTTCATTCTTCCAACTCCACAGACTTAGCAGCTAACAATTGAAGATACTAGCTGCATCTTTACACCTGTTTAACTGATACAGAGGAGGAATTCCATTTGCTTTCAGAAGGAATAAATAATTGCTACATGTACACAAATAGACATATATCTGCTTTTATGTGGGGAAGCCTCAGTTTAGCTATAGTAAATGAATGAAACTTGGGAGAAGACTCGGGAAACACTGAATCTTAAAGGCCTACATTTATTCTGAACATAGGCTGTGATAAAAGTCTCAATCCCGCTTATGAAGCAGTTTTGTAAATGTGAGGTGCTTTCCAGATCTAGGCATATCCTGCAGCCGTGGTTCTGATGATGTCTTTCAAAATGTGCTTCCTTCTTGTTATGGCAGCACAGAGAGACAGAGCCCTGGGCACAAGGCTCTGAGTGTGGCACTGCACAAGCCTTTCAGCTCACCTTCCTAGGAAGTCCTGTGTTTCCAATTGCAATGCAGGTTTTGGAGTGTTACTCCAGCCGCTCTCTTGTTGTAGCAAAACCCATTTGGTACAGGTTTGATACTATGTTCATTTGGACAACAGAAATGAGCACAGCAATAACTCGTGCGAGGTCAGCTTAAAATCCCCACAGTGGTTTGCAAGGGTGGTAAGAGCTGTCTGAGACGTGCACAGAATCACATCTGTGGCCACAGAGCTGAACTGTGACTGCATGGCTGTTGCTTGAGTTGGGCTTTTACCCAGCATGTTGAGATGTCATTCTTCTGTGGGCACTGTAAATCCAGTGGTACCTTCTGGAGTAATGTGTCATGTGTTGTCCCCTATGATAATGACGGAGTAGCACAGCAGCTTGGAACATTCTTAATATGCAAAATGTTGGCAAAGGGATTGGCCTTTTAGTGCTGATTGCTGCACCTGAACAATGTACACCCACTGCAAAGTGTCAGTGCTCCCCTGATTTCAAACATGGAATGGCAGGGTTGAAAGGAGTGCTTTCATTTGTACTGGCTTAGAAGTGTACCATTGATAGCTTGTTTGGAAGGAGGAGAAATTGTAGAAGAAGTAATTGCTATGAAAAACACAATGTAAGCCAAAATTGTTGGCGCTTTTTTTTTGTTTTTTTTTTGTTTGTTTGTTTTGGTTTGTTTTTTGTTTTTTGTTTTTTTTTTTTTGTTTAGAAAAAAAAAACAAAACAGTGGAAGGAGAGAGAAAAAAATGCAAATAATGTGAAACAAAAGGCAATGCAACCTGAATTAAAACCAGACACAAGGAAGTTTTGATGTGGCAACTTTTCATCTTGCAGAGATGCTACTGAAGCTGCAATCCTCATGCTGTGGTGGATCCATTTAGGTCTCATTGTACATGTATATGTACATGTTACATGGCAGTTTTTATAGTATTTGAGATTTCTTCTGAGTATTTTTCTGGGTTGTTTTTGTCTTCTGACTGTAGTCTTCTGTCTGTTTTTGGGACCTACTTCAGTTGGTCTATTTTACTGTATTCTGGTCTCTTGTCTTTTCCCCTCTCCTCTCTTGGCTGGGACTGGATCCTTTTCTGCATTCAGAGCATTTGCTCTTGGATTTCACAGGAAATTTTGTAACTTGTCCAATTCACTGGATTTAGAGTTTTAATATTTTATATTACTATTTTTCTATTACTAAAATAGCATCCAGAGGCACCCCAGCTGAGGCCAAGACCTTGCTGTACAAACTGAAGTAGGAGGCAAGCCTGCTCCCAGGGGCTTGGAGTGCAACTGACTGGTGTTTGGGTGCCTGCATAAATCATGGGATTAATAGCTGCATATTTCTACAGGTTTTAGGCTAGGACGCCAAAGTGCTTCTCAAACACAAATAAATTTAGCCTCCTTTTCTCTATGAAAGTCAGAGATTTGGTTCTGCAGTAACACTTTCCCCCTCTCTAATTCCCACACATGTACTTGTTACTGACATATATATGACTCTGGTCAATATAGGTGCTTAACTTTTTAAAGAGCCTGTGTAAGTCACTAAGTGCATATTGATTTGAAGCAAATGTAAATTAGAATTAATTTTGACTTGCTAACGTAGTCAAATAAGGAACATTTCTATTGATCTCTGTCCCAGAAGCCAATTATCTGGATTAAGTGTTTTTATTACGTGAAATGCAGAGTATAGTATATATCATTCTGCATTGATCAGCGTGAAATTGCGTATTTAAGAAAAGGACTGTAAGTAAGAGTACTTAACAAGTGATCTATTTTTAAAAAGCATATCTTGTTTTATTTACCCCCTGCTCTTCCCTGTTCGAATGCTGTGCTTGTAACTACCCCTGAATAGGAGGCTGTTGATGCATGTGGATCAACAGGGATTCTTGTTCATATCATTTCCATTTCAGCTTCTTTCCCTTTCACTCTGCTCCATCTATACTGTGTGTTCCCTCTCCCTTCTGCCTCCCCAGCCCCCTCTCTATAGTCCCTACTCCTCAGCATTGAGCAGTTCTTGCCGTACTGTGCTCTGCATGAAAAAAATGCTTTCTACACTGAATAAATACAGTGCAGCCATCGCTCCTGCAAGCAAGCACTGCTCAGCATCAGGAGCCTTTAGTAGCGCACGTACAGGTGATGGTTATAAAAAGTGTGCTGAATACACATGACAGGGATGCTGTAGCCAGTGCCAGCGGTACGGGCGCCGCCGGCCGCTCTGCGGCCACTCTGCCGGGACTCGGCAGGCAGCGGGGGCCCGCTCCTTCCCCGCCGAGCCCCGGGCTGGCCGCTGCCATCTCGGGAGCAGGATGCGGCCACGGCGCGCTGTTACCAGGCTTGCGTTGTGAGACGGCCACCTCCAGGAATCGCTCTTCCTCCCGTTATCCAAAGACTGATATTATCTGTATGTATCACTATAGCGGTCCGTGCCTCAGCCCCGCAGCAACTTAATAATCTTGGTAACATCCTGCTCTCAACTCATTTTCTTGGCAGTAGTTTTAATTACGTTTCAGGCTCCTGAATGAATTTGTTTTCTCTGGATCCTCGGTATATTGAGACGCTTGTCACGTTTGGGTGCCTGCAATCACTGATGCGTTTGTTTTAGGGGATGAATTAGTCTTCTGAGCCTGAGCATGTCCAATTTATGAATTAGATTTCATTGAAAGCTAGAACAAAACAAGCAAAGGTTCTGCTGTACCACTTTTCTTCCCCACCACCTCGTCCCCAGCGCGGGGATAAAAACCAAGCATTTCCATTTCGCTCCTGAAACACGGATCATGCCCCGGGCTCGAGCGTGTGGAAGGAGGAAGGGGCATTCCCTCCACCTCCCTCTTCGGCGCGGTGCCCCCGCGCCGCCTCTCGTCGCTGAAGTTGGAGGAGCGGCAGCGGGCGCAGCCCCGCGCCCTTACCTGCGGGGGCGTCCCGCGGTGCCGGGCCGGGCCGGGCGGGGGCTGCGGGAGGCCGAGTAGCGCTGGGCACCCTCGGGGCAGGAGCTGCGGCCCCGCGGAACAGCCTGCACCCGGCAACCGGGAGCTGCCCACCCGCCTCGCATCCCTGCGCTCGGAGCATCCGTCCCCTACCCCTTTCCTCGCGGAGACACGCATTATCTATGAAGATACATATATATAATTCTGCCTCTATGTAAATCTATTCCGGCGCGGCCAGCTGCCCCGCCGTGGCCCCGGCCGGGCGCTCCCCGCAGCGCTGCGCGCTGGCCCCGGCGCGGCCCGTGCG
>VZUI01092122.1:0-30566 GCA_013401135.1 Cettia cetti | reverse complement strand
GCCTTTTGTCTTTTGCCTCTGTCCTCGCCCCGGTTTCCTTCCGAGGTTGATCTGCTAGCCAGGCTTGGACCCTCGTGAGTGGGAACTGGGGCAGTTTGACAAACATAGAGAATGGGATGATGATCTAAAATAAGAGGCTGACTCAGATGACTGGAATTTAATTTGTCAGCAAGCAAAAGTAGTAGCAATGAATAGAAAACATTAAATTACTTTGTCAAATTTCCTGCATAGATTTTGTTTTACAGAAGGAACAATGTACAGCATATCAAACTAACTCAAAATATTATAATAATGTAAAATGATAAGTCACATTTAGCATATGGCAGCAAGAAATTAAAAAGCTGAACAAAACTCATTGCTTTCTGGAAAAGTGCAGATTGTGTCAGTCATGTTTAAGCTCTCCCAGTTCCCATGAACTATGAGGAGAAGTCTGAGTGTACAACCTCCTTTTTTTCCTAGAAAGAAAAGCTCTTCAGTACTGCAGATTACCAGGTCACACTTGTAAAAGAGGCATATACTTAATTGATCTCCAGGACTGGGCTGCCTTTTGTCATAGAAGCGAAAGGCAAGTTTTACATTATCCCAAACCAGCCTTCAAATAATGACACTTGTTGTATGGCAGCTTTTGTTTTTCTTTAGGGGAAAGGTGTTCACCTTGACAGGGGAAGAAAAAGGGAAATTTTTAGTCTTGCTGGCTCCTCAGAAAGGTTCTCTTCAGAAAGGAGACATGACAAGATGAGGGAAAAACATTTTGAAGACTTTTACAAGTTCCTTTCAAGCTTTGGGGGACTTCAAAATCATTGTGAAATGCAGACTCCTTCTCTTCTGCCTGTGACAAAATTAATTACGCTGTGATCCATAGATAATAGCAACTGAGAGAGATGATCAGAAGTCTAGCAGAAAGCTAGCAATCTTTAATTACTTGTGCTTTTAAAATGAGAGAATAACTTTAAGGGAGAAAAGAAGACCCTGAGAAATTTATTAAATGCAAGCAGATTTGAAATGAGTATGATTTCTCCTACTGAGACAACTAAAATGCAAGAACCAGTCTGGAAGCTAGGAACAAGGGTTGGGCTATGGAAAAATAGAAACCAGCATTCCTTAGCCAAGAAAGCAGATGTTAATCATGAAATTGTTCTAGACTCAAGAAGCATTACTCCTATGCAAGTGTATGCCCTCTAATTCACCTGAAAGATTCTTATCTGTTTTTCCTCCTAAAGTGTGCATATATATCTAGATTACTCCTACAGATTATTTTGCTTTCTTTCGTGCTTCTAAACCTATGTTTTGTTATTGTGAAACAGGAGGCTTTTCACTTGTGGTTGCAAGTTGCTGTGGATACTGTCCCAAGGTAGACCTGCTGTCTGTATCCATACTGAAGTTCAGACATTGTGATCAACATGCTGGAGACAAAACCCCAAGCTGAGGATAGCCTGTAGCAGACCACTGTTACTGAGGGCATCTGCTTTGTCTCTCTGGGGTACTTATGTGACATCCTTGTGACACTTTCTGAAGCCTTTGTGCTGCATTGTGTATGGGATGAAGAAGAGGAAGGTGTCATTAAGTGAACTATGCAGTGCCCAAGGTCCAAGGCTTAACAACCCCTCTCCCTGTCCAGCCCCACTTCTACATAAGTGTCTCCAATTCCTCTATACCTGAAGTTTTCATGGTCTAATTTGTACTTGCTGTGGACATCAGAAAACCAGCCTAAAACCTTGACTGTGCTTCTCTAAAGGTGATCTTTTGAACCTATCCCTTAGTGTTTCTCTACCCCTCTGAAGCCAAAGATTGCCAAGGAAGAAAGGTGCCAGGAATCTGGCTGGCTTTACCTCTCCTTCAAAATGCTGGTAGAGAGATCCTTTGCCTCATCTTGTAAGATGTTAAAGCTGGTGGTCATGTGAGTCCAGAGGAAATCTCTGATAATCACAGAAGAAAGGTTAAGGCAGACAGAGTGAAATTCTAAGGAACTGTTTGGGCCTGATGATTAGAGTAGGTAGCAAGGCAGGGGCCCTTCTGAAGCTCACACTGCTTCTCTGGCATGAAGACTGTGTGACTCAGAAAGGAGCTGGAGAGACAAATGGCACAAAGGTCCTTTTCATCCTGGTCTGCCTTTTTTTCGTTTTGGATATACCTTGAGGGGACAGGGTCTTCTTCTCAAGAACATGTCATACATTGAACTGTTGTTGTATGTTGCTTAGGATGAGCAAAGACAGGAATTGTTTCTTCTGTTCAAAACCTGAGAAAAGTCTTATTTTAAGGATATCTTTGTTAAATAAAGTGATGAAAAAACAGTTCCTTGATACAAATGGTTTAAACACTCATGTTATAGCCACTTTCTTCTGACAGTAATGTGTGATACAGTTTGAGCTTCACATGGTTGCCAACCCTTTCCCTCTGTTTTTAAATGTTTTTAAAGCAATTTCAATTCTGCCTAATTCCAAAATTATTAATACAAATGACATTAAAATATGTTTCTGGTGCTCCTATTTAGACCATTCTTGGCAGGGGGCTGGGGAGTTCAGCTAGAGCTGCCCAGGCTTGCCAAAGCCAGCTAAACAGCAGGTTCCCCCCTCCTCCTCCCTCCACCACCAAGAAGGGGAATAAAAGTCTGTTGAAACCTAGATAATCTTTGAAAATGCTAACAGAAAGAAGTGGAGAATGGTCTAGAAGCCAGATGTGGTGGGGAGAGAGAGGAAAAGATCTGGACATTTATGAAATGGTAGAGGGGAAGGGATTTATCACAGGATGGTAGGAAGGGCTGTAGAGCGTATTAAAAACAGGCAAGTGAACATTACTGGAAGCTGATGATATTACAAGGGAAATAGCTACTTGCTGCTGGCTGTGTAGGAGGCCTGTCAGACTTGGGGAAGTAAAAGCATAGTGCTTACATCAACATGATTTTTTCTTGCTTTTTTTTTTTTTTTTTTTTTTTTTTTTTTTTTTTTTTTTTTCCCTTAATGGCATCTGGTCCTCTGTTGCATTTGGGCATGACATTTAGTGACCTACCTATATGTGACATATTTGCTGTAGGCAATGTTGGTTGCTGCAGCTGGCAGTGACAGGAAAGCTTGTAGAGGGGAATTCTGGAGCATGGAGAGCCAGTACTGTCCATGCCCTGAACAGCTCTGAGCTGGGTACATCAGTGTCAGCATCAGAGGTGTCCTTCTGGTGATTTAAACTGTGTGTTTCAATGTTCCAGCTTGAACTTTAGCTCTTGAGAGCCACCATACTAAAAAGAAGATGTGTATTTGATTATGAGTGGAAAGGAGTGCTTGGGCCATCTTCATCTGTTTGAAAAAAAGACAAGGATTTGTTTTGGCTGTTTTGTTCCACAGAAAATGGGGCACAGGGAAGGAGGGGGATTTCCTGCCCTCTCCAACTCTGTAGCAGCAACTTGGGGAGAACCTCAAATTGCTGTGCCCATGCAAATGCCACTATCTGAGCTTGGGCTTGGCCACATTCAGTGTTGGCTAACGGCTGAGTATTTCCTTTATAAAGAGCCCAGTCTAAAAGGCCAAAAAAATTTCAGAAGTGAGGGAAGAGACCTAAGTTGTGCCTTTCTGGTTAAGAGAAAGGAAGAGAAGTGGGTGGATCTGGGCTGGGATGTAACTGGAATCTAGCAAAGCTGTATCTGGGACGAAGCCTAGCTATGGGTCCTTGATTCTCTGCTGCATCCTCAGTGTGGGCTGCATCAGCCCTTGCACACCAGGACAGTTGCCAAAGGAGAGTAGCCAGAGTGAAGTGTGAGGCAAGCAGTGCCCTTCTTCCACCTACCTGAAACCACAGGAGGCTGCACTGACTGTGTGAGCCATGAGGGTCAGCCCCATTCCTGGGCAATCCCTAGAAAGCAGTGATCCAGCCCTAGACCCTCAGCACTGCTAGAGCTGACCAGGACATATATTCAGTGTCTACTGGAGCAGCCAGTTCTGTAGAACTTTTACTGTAATGTCTTATCAGGCTGCGACCCTTATTTGGATTGCTCAGATCCTTTCTATCCTTTTTTTGGCACTGGTGCGTTGTTTTCCTGGTAGTAACACTCTGCTCTTTTCTTTAGATCCTAGCTGGCATTTGCTTCATGTGGACAAATCACAGAAAGTTTTCCAAGCCCATTTCAGAATATCGGATGCCCTTAAAGGTTTGAAAAGGACTTATCAGTCAGCAACTTCGGAAAAGCATTTCAAAACTACTGCCAAATTAATGGGTCAGCTAAATAGTAAGTGGCCCTTTTTTTACTGCTGTGTGTCACACACCCCCTTTCTGTTTCACTGGGCTAGAGTTTTATTGCATGAAAAGGGATTGGACTGGATAAACCAGCATTCTTTCCTGAGGACCTAGCAGAGCACGATAATCACACAGTATTGTAGGCAACAGAGTGAATAGGAGCAATTGTATCCAATACCTGAGTTATTGGAACATGCCTGCCTGCTCATGTGAGCCAGGAGAGAAAGATTGTTTTTCCTTTCTGAAGAGGGAAAATTGGAGGGAAGCTGTGCCAGAATCTTTCCAGGTTTAGAGAAGTGGAGGAAACACCTGCTACGCCATCAGCATTCTTGTTAACAGCGACTGCATGAGTGACAGAATCTGTCCTTTCCGGGGATGATTCAGACTCAGAAGACTCTTGGTAGTGATGACACGAATGCCTGGTAGCTCCTGAAAGCAGAACTAATGAGCAGTGCCACTCACTTAGCGTATGGTTTGACAACAGATGCACATGTTGGTAATTAAGTATTTGGCTGCATTACATTATTTTATTTTTGGGTTTCTCAAACACACTCCCATTGCAATCTCTAGACACATTAGCATGATTTAGAAGCCCTAAACTTATAACAAACAGAAAAATCAGCATAGCAATACTATACCCCACTTTTCAGGAGGGCTCAGTAGTACATGGGCCTTCCTGTGTACCCCAAGCCTAGGAAACATAGGCTCTGTATGGCAAAACTGTACTCAGGGAATACTCTCAGGGATTTCTTCCATGTTGAGCTGTGTCTGATTTCAGATCAAATCACTACGCAAGTCTTGCATCAGGGTTTTATTCCACTGTATCATAACATCCATCACTTCTTGTGACCCAGCAAAGCCTTGGAATGGCTTTGAACATCATAAATACTTGAATTGTACCTTGCAGTGCTTAGGGAGCAGACTCAAATACTTCATCTTAAAAGAGATCTTCTGGAATGTCTTATTATGTCCTTGCATGCCAGCAGTTATTTATGTCTATGTGTTAATGCTGACCTCAAGTTGCAAGTTGCAAAATTGGTACATAATGGTGCTTGTTGGAGCATCTTGCTCCCAAGTTGTATACCTTCTCTAACTCAGTCTAGATACTTATTAAAACTCTCCTTGGAGCCCAGGCAACATTGCCCTCTGTGTCAGATATACTGGAGGACATGGAAATGATGGAAATCATGTTCTCATCCCACTCTACCCAGGTTTCTGTCATGGGTTGTTAAAGAGGAATTAGGGTGCATCATAAGGGCATGATGGAGAAGCATATGATGGCTGGGGAGGTCACCTGGTCCAGGAATAATGCATGGCATTAGGGTTTTTCCTGCACATCATGTTACAGGATAATAATTTCCTTTTGTGTGAAAGTTAGGATCTGAGCCAACTACAGTGAACTTGAGTTTGTTTTGAGATCCTGAAAGCAGCAGAACTAGTGAGAAGATCTTTTCTTTATCCTGATATTAGTAATGGTATACAGGAGAGGTCCAAGATCTAGTGGAATATCCTTGTAAAACCACCGGTAAAGTTGCTAAATATTTTGAGTCTTGCCTAGAAATTCTCAATCTTGTTTTACAATTCAAGAGAATTCCAAGAATTTGTCACCACTGCCTTCCAAAAGCAGGGCTGGTCACAGACTGTGCCATCTTTACATGAAAAGATAAAGTAAAATCTCTTTGGTTTCCTATCTGTTCAAGCCTGGTTCTAGAGCTGAAATTGCAAGATGCTTGTGCAAAGACACTATTTCAATGACTGAGAGGTGTCTCTGTGTATCTTTCAGTGTTCCTATTCACTGGCTGGAAAGTCTGCCTGTGTAACCAGAAAATGACTGCAGCTTAGGCTGATGTAGATGATTAAGCTATGCTTAATGAAAAAAAGAATTCCAGTCAGTGCTGACACTGAGGACATTTAGAATTTTGAAGGAAAAAGGCAGAAATGAGAACAGTAAGAAAGATGTGACCAGGCAGCTCCACCTACAAACCATAACCCTCCAGGGCAGTCTCAGGTTTCTGCTGTGTACTAGCATACAAAACAGATTACATGCAAACCTAGACTGCAAGCATGAGAGTATTGGAAATCTGTTGCAGGTGTTTGATGGTAAACAGTGTTTATAGCTGCCAGGATGGAAACATTAATGTCTGTGAGTGAGTGCAAGTGGAGGGCAGGCCTCAAACTTTCACCCCATTACCTTCACATTTCGGTTTTGCTTTGTGGAGCACTAGCTCCCTGTGAGTTCAGGCTACTAGTGAAGTTACTATATGATTTTACTTTAGCATATCCAAATTTGAAATGCCAGAATCACCTGAGAAGTAGTGGGCTAATTTATCACAGGAACAAAAATATACAATGGAGACTGAATGGAAGAGGATGAGTTCTGACAGGCATGCCTTTACTTTTTCAAGCAAGTATTTTTGCTTGGGTGGGTGGTGCATTAGTTATATATACAACTCATGCTTTTAGCTACAGCAAAATGTGAGAAGACATAATAATAGCTCTTCACGCTAAGGCTTCCTCTTTTTTTTTTTTTTTCTTTTTTTCTTTTTTTTTTTCTTTTTCAGTTCAGTTAGTTTGAGAGTTTAGATTATTCTCTTTCTGAGAACTGAGGGAAGTATTTTTAATACTTTGCAGTGTGAAAGGTGGCTGGGCTGCCCTTAATCTAAGATGAAAATAGCAGTACATGTACTAGGGAGTTGGGCAAGAAGGTTGGACTCCTAGTGCAAGTCTCCTGATTACTTCCTTGCAGTGGTTCCCAGACAGCAGGGTGATTAAAAAAAAAAAAAGAAAAAAATCCATCCAAAATAAAAGGCAAATTCACCTTTGAAGACTTGGTGTGAGTGAAGGGCTAGATATGCTTTATTAGTATTTTTTTTCCATAGGGAAAAAAGTAGTAGTGGTAGTATAACCAAAAAGGAAATGTGTTTACTAAATTTTTGCTCTACCCACAAGGCAATTGCCCACAATGAAAATGCAGCATGAGAAGGATTCATGAGCCCATTGGTGTCCTCTGTCAGGGCTGTGTGCAGGCTGGGGTGGACAGTGAGGGGACAAGAGGTGTTCAACACAGCCCCATCACACCCACTGCTGCTGTTTTTTGTGGGTGGGGTGGGGTGTTAAGGAAGGAGGGGAATGAGCTTGTTCAAGTGATCTTGTGCAAGACTCTAAGGGACAAACCTGTCTCCTTGGGGTAAAACTTTCCCCTGTGCTTTGTCTTTTGGAAAATGCAGTTCTTAACTTCCACCTGTGCCACCCTGGAGTGAAAAACACAAGAACATAAAATGTGTGGTCCACCTCTCTCTTTTGACAATGGTCAATCTGATGCCTAGAGAAGGGTATATAGGGCAAAAGCAGGAATATTTCCTTATCAGTTTCCTGTCTTCTTAAGCCACTGAAGTCTACGTTTAGTACCCAAATGTTAATTTGTGTAACTGCATCTTGAAACCATACACTATTTGCAGTGTTCTTTGGTGACAAACTCCCCATTTCACTACCAGCACTGTTGAGAAGAACCTTTCTTTGGTTCTGTCTCCTCATTTGTATTTTGTGTCTCTCATTCTTAGTGACCATTTCTTATTTCCCTTCCTATGTCACTTTTTGTAAGAATCCTACTCCCTCAGATTCTCTACCAGGAAATGGGAACATCTCTGCCTCCATCATGTGTGTGCCTTTGCATGTTCAATGGAGGCAGTGATACGGGGATAGAGAGGGTCTTTCCAGCTGGGATAGGCTTAAGGTGGCATCATCCCTGACTGTAGAGGAGCCATGTAGGCACTTTTCTTCCTCATCTCCAAGGGAAATGGGAAGTCAGGTTGGCTGAGGTATGTCTGACCTCAGGGAGAAGTGAAGGAGTCATCCTCCTTTGCTTTGAACAGAGGGGCAACCATATATCCTGTTCACTTCAGAAGACTCAATAGGTCTGTAAAATCATCCTGTTAATAAAAATACACCTTTTCTGAAGTCTGGGAAGGTACATGCACTTTAGAAACCTCAGTTTAACCCTAACACAGTGTAAAAAATCTTGAACTGGAATGAGTTAGAACTGATGAGAGTTCCTGGGGTCTGCAAAGCTTCATCCGTGCACAGAGTCCTACCTCCTCTGTGCTGCCCCTGAATCCTCCTGGAGAGCTGAGCTTGTTGCAGAGTGGAGGGTGCAATCAGGCATTTCCACACTGCACAGTCTGAGAACATTTGAAAATTAGAATGCCCAACTTTCCTTTTATTCTCCTTAAAAAAAAGGCAGATGCTTTAAAAAGCAGACACTTTAATTTGTAGCTGCTAATTCATTTATAAACTACATGTGCTTCATGAGTGATTATGTTAATATACTTAAGACTATTTAAACCCTTGCTCTGATTAGCCTAACCATTCATTGTACAAATAAGATGTTATCTTCAGAATGTGTTTAGCAAAATTCCATAATCACAAACGTTACTTTATTGAATGCAACTATTGGCATTACTGAATTCAGCCACTTACACTTTAATTTTTTAACATTCTGTTTTGCACTGTATTCATGTATTCCATACTGATATGGTGGGACTAGGCTGGTGGAACATATTTAGTGGCAATAATAGGCAGTTAAATTTATATTTCATCCTGTCTCCAGGCAAAAGAATTAGTGGGGTCACACTCACCTCATGCATGCAGAGGAGTAAGTGGGCTGTAACCCCTCTGAGGCAGGTGGGATGTGCTGGCTCTGTGCCGTGAATTAGCACACCATAGCCCTAGCCCTAGTTCCTGCTCTGAGGTCTGCCAGGTGCTGTAAAGCTGCAGGCAAATCACTTAGCCCAGAGAGTCTGGTTTTCCCCATCTGAATGGGGTAATGATGCTCAGCTACCTTGGACACTCATTGCTAAGTGCTCTCTGAGTCACAGGCATTGTTATTAAAGGTATCTGTAGAGTTGATTTCTTTGGGCAACTTTGTGCTGAGGCTGTCTGAGGCCATTTCTGGGCAGATTGCCTTGGGGCTGCCATGGTGTTGGCACATGGCACATCACCTAGTGTCATTTCTTCATTAAATGATCCAGGGAGTTTAAGGAGAAATGAGTGTCCCTGCTCCCTCTGTAGAGCTCTGAAAGCACCAAGGTTCTTTGGGTGATCTGCCTGATGTAGCAAACTTGCTGCCAGCTTGCAGAAGGTCTTCTGCCTGTAGAGTCCCAGGATGGGATCCTGCTGGGGGGGGTTGGGGGGGGGGGGGGGGGGGGGGGGGGGGGGGGGGGCGGCTAAGGCTCTGGCCTTTTGGTTTGGAGAAGGAGCAAACCTCTTTTGCTGTCTTTGAGGCAAAATAACAGAGATCTTTTACATTTTTGTTGATATATATTTTTAAAATCTGTCATAAGTTGAATTTAAATTACAAAGGTTTTTGGTTTTGTGTTGCTATATGACCCTGGCACGCTATGAAGTCAGGAGGGAATGTTCTTCTGGGAGGGGGTACAGGGCAGAGTGGCTTGATCCTTGAGTGGCTTGCCAGCATCTCAGCCACTTTGGTTGTGGTACCAGGGCCATGCATCTCCAGGTCACCAGGCCATGGAGAAAGCTGAGAAGTGGTGGTAATGATGATGGGCACTTCTAATCCCTTGTGCCCTGGTGTTTGTTTGGGCTGGTTCTTCCTCTGTGAGCTGAACACTCTGAGCAGCAGCCATTAGAAACAGCTAACTGAGCTCTAGGCTTTGTGTGAAATAACTGCGAAGGTCAGATAGTGAAAGTGGAAAAAAAAAGTCTGAGATAGATATCTGTATATCTAACATTGTAAAACTACTTTAAAAAATGTTCTGTGGATGGAACACATGGAAAAAGCTGTGCTGCTTTGCTAAAATGTGATGCTCAGAGCCTGCTTTGCTCAAAGGGGCAACTGCTTGTACACATGTAGCCCCATCAAGCAGAACCTCTGCACCCGCCCGTTGGGAATAGTGACACCTGTGCAAGCGGGTGCTGACTTTTGCATACACAGAAGCTGCTTTTAGGGTGGATGAGTGCAGGCACTCCTCCCTGAACATCTGCAGGTGCGGCTGCATGCAAAGAGACAAAGGGAAGTTGAAAGGAGGCAATTGTATGTGCCCTTCATGGCAAAAAGTCATGAGTCACATTTAAAAATACTGTAAGATTCTGTGTTTTCAGGCTTTTCCCCACAACCATGAAGGCCTGAGTTTCAAGGGCAAACCTCCAGGAAAGAGGACAAGGAACCCAGCAAAATGTGGGAGCTGACAACTCTGAAACTTTGCCCCCAGGTGTCTCAAAACAGCTGCAGCTGAACTGCCCACAGCATAGATTCAGCGTCATGCCCTGTGTCACCAATGAAGTGGAAACCAGGAGACCCTCTGGCTGTCCTTGTAAGAACAGTGAGAGAAGCAAAAAGACGCATAACTTGTGGCAATGCAACTCCCATAAGAATGGCAGCACCAATGCAGGGATGCTGCACAGCACCACAGCTTCCTCTGTACATGTGGGCAAGTGCAGCCTAAAAACAAGTGTGTGCATGTTCTGCTTTGAGATAAGGCATATCAAGGTCAAGCTAGATGCAAAAGGGTTAAGCCCATCTCACTACAAAATGGTTAACAGTTGCATTCTTGCATTTATGTAATTACTGTCATAAGAAAGTGCTTTTTTTCTGAAGTATAGAGATGCACGCTGGTATGTTGGTTCTTAGGACAAATTCTAGCCCTTGCTGAAACCAACTAAACCATTAGCACAAGACCATGGTACTTTTTCTTCCATGCCATCTATTAGGAGAGTTAAAAATTTTCCCTATTTTCTTATTAAAAAAAAAAAAATACTACCAAGATTTGCACTTGTATGGATTTCTCAGAAAATTTTTATGGTACTGAGAGAAGTATTGCAGGGAAATTTACAACTGAAAAGCAGATAGAGGCATCAAAAAAAGAAAGATGAGTAAGAAGAGGACCTAATCTATGATTTAATTGGAATCAATGGGAATTGTGCCATTTGCCTTTGGTGGCAGCAGAATCAAAGCTGAAACACCAGCTGCAGTTTATTTTAGATTGCTGCCTGTCTGAGATTAGATTTCAGATATCTCCACAGGGTTCTTTTTTTTTAACTACCTACAATTTATGACAGCAATACCTATCCTAAATGTCTTCCTCTAGCAGGGGATCAGCTGAGCCTGTAAGGTCTGTAGGTGAAAGAAGCCTTTTCCCTTTTTTTTTTTTTTTTGTTCCAGGGGACAAATCTGCCATGTGTGAGTCTAAAGAAATGGGTATTTCCCTGCAGGGAGATGTGCCTTAGGACAAGGCCTCCAAAGCTGCATGAGTGCAAAAGTGAGAGGTTCAAGCAAATTATGCTACTCAGCACTTCTCAAGTAGATATATGGGATGTAGAAGCCAGCTAAGTGGACTGAAGATGGAGCAGCCTGAGGAGTGAAAGTTGTAGCAGGCTGATGATTGAGCTCTAGGTGTAAGGAGCTTGTGGGAAAGACAGAGTAGAAGAGCCTGATGTTGCCAAATAAATCCATAACCTCTTGGGAAGTGCTGTACTGTTGTGAAACAGAGCACAGGGGGAAATATCCTCCAGTAGGGAAGAAGGAAAAATTAAGCCCTGAAGTCAAAGAAAGACTTGCAGGAGACAAGAGGGAAATGGTATCCATCTTGAATACATGTAACAATCTGTGTAATGCTAACACTTGTATTTGTGTAGCAGTACTCTTTTGGATGGTAAATGTGTATGATTATCTTTGGGTGATGAATGTAAGATAGTAGTCACCTGGTCTTTGAGAACAAATAAAATTGTTGCTGAGGTGTCAGATCTGCAGCTCCTACCTGCTCTTTAATAGTGGTTAGTGGGCAGAGATCTCTGCAGGAGGTTTAGACAATCAGACAGGAAGAGACTAATGGTGAACACTTGAGACACCAAGTGACCTGAAAAATAGATCGCTTTGATGTTGTTGGAAGAAGGAAAATTTTAGAAAACAAAATCCTAGAAAAAACCTCATAAATGTTGGCTGAGGGGAAATACCTAAGGGTCCAGGACAGAAAAATAGCTGCATCCTTACAGAGGTATATATGGTAACTGTTAGCTCTGTAACAACTACTCAGGAATCATTAAAAGAAAAAGAAGCGAAGTGCATCTTAGAGAAAAAGTTGTGGTTTTCAGAGCTTTAAATTTTCCTGGATTGCTGCCCAAATATAAGTCATTTTGCCATGACTTTACTTACAACACTTAAACTGTTTTCTCCCTATTCCTTTTTATCTGGTCAGAGTAGAGAAATATCAGACATGAAACAGGCACTCATCTCTGCTCCAGAGTTGAGTCACTCAACTCTGCTCCTTTCAATGGCTAAAATCAAGCCATTGATCAGGCCTTCATACTTCAAAAGAATAACAAAAATCCCCACACTCTTCCACTTTTAAACTGTTTCCCACCCATGTGTGTTACTGAAGGTGCCCAGAGCAGATACTATCTGACATTTTAATAGAAAGCAACTAACAGCAATTGTCACTGCTAGAGAGCTGATATAATCTCCTATAAGCAAGGACAAATGATGATTGTGTGGTTGCTACCCCAGTAAATTGTACAACACATGGTCTGCTGTCCTTGGGCCTCATTCTGTATTTCTTGGTAGTTCTAATGTGCAAATGATGTTTAGAGGAGTTTTGACCAAGTCAGGAATGTAGCTGGGGCTAAATATGTAGAAGGTGTTAGCAAATTATTGCCTGAAGCACAAAGGCCACCTGGACTTGTGACTGCAAAGTTTTCAATGGCAGCAACCAAGTGAGGTTTTGTTGAGTTACTCTGAGGAGGAAAGATATTTTTGCTTTGATAAAGAAACTAGAATTTTTGGAGCTAAATATTAATGAGACTCTTCAAAACTAAAACAAGAGTAACCTCTCTGCCAACTGTTTTGAGTTATATCATAGTGAAGTTAAAAAGCCAAACTTGAACAAAACCCCCAGAAAACCAAAGCAAAACACATTGTGTCAATTTTCAATTCATTACCATTATTTGAGTGTTACAGGCTTTCTGCACCTCTCTGAGCCACATATAAATTGATGGGGTCCATCCCTAAATTATCTTTCCTAGGGTCTCATTCCTCATTTTGGTGTTGATTGCATTGCGTTGAAAATGCTTTGGGTGGATGTGTACATTCAGATATTCTTACTAAAAAAAGAGAGCAATTAGCAGAATAGAGGACCAAATTATTTACATAGTCTATTGTTTAGCTTAGAAATTCTGTTTCTTTCTTTTTAACAGGTTTTCTCTGCATGTTTTCATGAAGGATTTTTGGAAGAAAGTTGCTGAGAAGGGAAAATTGTTCAGGAGCGTGACAGATCTCTACAAAGTGAAATTTACCTGTTTGTTGAGGACCCAGGGCCTGAGAGTAGATTCTGACATATGTGTGAGCCCAGAAGTAAACACAGAGGAGTTTATTAATGTAGGGGGCATGATTGGCATGAAGTGGAAATAGTACCTAACATTTATAAAGTATTGCTACTCTGATTAAATTAAACAATTTTAATCTGATGGTTCAAACAGACAACATCCTTTTTAAAGGTAGGAAATGAGGCTTATTAAGGCATAATGACACACACAGGGTCACACCGTGAATTTGAGGGATAAGCAGTTGAAGTAGAAGACCTGACTTCCATTATAATTCTCTACATTAGATGACAATGCATAACAGAAAGAATGAATGGAAATAAGACAGATGGTGAATGAAAGGAAACATGCATAAGTGTTTGAAATAAATATATGCACTGGGCAAGAATGAAACTGGTAATTGAAACCTTTGCTCACTTTAAAATACAATTAAATGTATTTGCTTGCAGTGCATTTGGAAAAACAGGCTACTGAAAGGGATGATATGGCCTATGAGAGAAAGTGAAAGCATTTACTCAGGGTGTTGCTAAAAGCTATATATTTTCCTCCATTTCCAGGAAAGAATAAGGGAACAGATGGCAGAAATTTCCCAAGGGAGAAAAGAGAATTACTAGAGAAGATCAGGATCAGACCTGCACAGGTGATCATGAAATCGAAATGCCTGAAAACTCAATTTCTCAAGGTCGATATAACCCATGCCTAGGTAACCAGCTTCTCTGAATTCCGGGGCAATTGGGACAACATGAGAAAACTGGGAGGACTGACAAGAGGGTGCAATGCCAGTGATGACCTATAGAGAATCCAAGAACATCAGTCTTGTCAGCTGTGTGGTTTCTATTTAATTTGTGTTTCTGCATCACACTCCTTGCTGGAGTATCTGAGCACCTTCAGTAAAAAATACAGAGTGTCTTTGCTCTCTCAGCTTCTCCTCCCAGGAGAGCCTGTGTTTCTTGGAGGGGCTTGTTTTAGTAAACCCTTTTATTGTTATTAGTACGTGTGCTGTAGAATATTTGTTGCAACAGGATGAACTGGGAGAGGTGTCTTATGCCTGAATTGGAAAACAGTAGGTTAGTGAGGAGACTACATTTCTCAGTAGCAGTTGCTTCTGAACTAGGCCTAGTAAGACTGGAATTGCTGGAGATTTAACAAAATAAGGACAAGAATTTCTCCTCCCTTGCATAGTTGTTGATGTTATGTCCAGCTGATTTGTGCCTGCTTTCTCTCCACTTCGGTGATAAAAGACCATTTTCAAACACGACCATCAGACTCCAGCTGCACAGAGAAATGCAGTTTTGTTCTCATCCCACTCTAACAACCAGATTTTATGAGATGTCCTGTTCCTAATGCCAGGGGAGCTAAATGCTTAAACATCTTTAAAATCTGTGTTGACTTTATTCCAGTGTATCCCTGTGCTTTTGCATCATTTTGGTGAATACTCTAAAGTATGAAAAGAGGAAATATTCATGTGGAGGAGGCTGGAAAACCTGAAGAGGAGTACAGTGAGAGAGCTTTAATAGTGTGATTTGATTATCCATAGTCAGCATGATTGCCTGAGAAATACTGTGTCTACCAAAGAGAATTTCTTTTGTTTTGACTTCTCTGAGGAAATGGAAAGAATTTTGGTGGATTCATGTTGGGGTTAAAATTAAATTTATAAATTCTATGCAATAAGCTGATATTATAAATGTAAAACAGGATGATCCAGCTTATTCAGTGCTGAGGAGCAGGTCTCTAGTTTTAGGGAGCCTGTTCCAGACCAGCATCCAGAATGTTATGCTCACAACAGTTCTTTTTCCTCTCATCTTAGTGGATGTCTTAGAGCCTTAACAAGGAAGGCATGAGCTCCAGGAGTTACTCAGAAGGTGCCCAACTTCCCGTCTTGAAGGTAATGATTCTTCCTATTGTGTCAATTCCTTTTGTCTGGTTCTCTACTGAACAAATGCTGGGCTTGACAATCATCATGCTGGATCCTGGCTGGATTGCGCTGGAAGAGTTAATGGCAAAGTAAGGACAAATTTGGGACAACTAAGAAAAAGACAGATATTTTGAGCTGGAACTAACAAGTTGCTAGCATTGACCAGTGAAGTGTGTTAGAGACACTTAGACATTCCTAGATTTCATATAGCCTCACTTCTGTCTCTCAGAATTAGTGATTTTCTTTAATAAAGAGCATTTTTCTTGGCATTAGGCAACCATTTGGAATTTCTGCTATCCCTTACTCTTACGTTGTTACTAAGCCTAACTTGTAAATATTTGGGATATAATATACAGAATTTTACCCTCACATAAAAGGTGCAATTACTGATGCAAAAAAGTTGCTTGCCCTGCAAGTATACCTGCTGTTGCCCGTAATAAATACCATGTTGAGGGATGAAGAAAAGGTCATGCATGGGGCTGATGTTGACTGAAGCTAAGTTTGTGCCTGGTACAGCAAAGATATTGTTCAGTACTTATCTTCCTTGTGAAAATATTGGTGTTGTAATAGTACCAACATATCCACATGTGTGTTAATTGTTTCTCATTCCAGCACCAGCCAGGCTGGTTTGTTCTACCCCATCACATGTTTTAAGTCATCTACCTGTATTCTGCATAGGTGTCAGCCCTCCTGTGATTGCACTGCTGATGCTTCTGGCCCAATGCGCACATTTTGCTCATGTATCTCACTAGAGAGTGCTTCTGGGTGAAGCTTTGCCCAAAGGCACTCCCACACTCATGGCTAGGTGGGGGAATTGGGCCCAGCTGTGAGCAGCGTGACAGGGAAGGCTCACAAGCCTGGGAGTGGCCCTCACAAGTTTTGCCTTGCACTTGAGAAGCTCCTTCCTGCCACCACATTGCTCACCACGCTTAGTGGTTTAGTGCCACCATTTGCACAGGCCTACCCCTTCCCGGCAGCACTGGGGTGGTAAAATCATGCTCACACAGTGTCTCAGTCCAGATCAGAGGTGTAGCTCGCTTGTAGGATGCAGGTGGTGGGAGTAGGAGTGTGCAGCTGCTCGCAGTCGTGCTGGGTGACAGCTAACCAAGGCGGCTTCCTCCTCCCACGCACCGGGCCCAGCGCAGGGCTTTTTTCCTGTTCTCGCCTGCTGTCAAGATGTGCAGCGGGCTCTCGGTCAGAGCGGGTGGGATGAGGTCACGTCCTCTGTACCATGTCAGAATGGGAGTGATGAGCATCTCCCACCTCAACACATGAGGAGTCAGCTTCCAGAGAGGTTGGTGGCACTGGCAGTTCCTGGTGTGCTATCATCTTCTGAGGAGGAAGTTCCTTTGGTTGACACTTTTTTCTTAAACCAAACACCTATCAAAGTTATATGTTGGTCTCTGCCAGCAGCAAATTTGTCCCTGGGGCTTTTATCCTTCAGTTGTTTAAACCATACTCTTATGAATGATCAGTGTGAAGTGGGCTATGAAGAAGAAAACTAATTCTATCTCAGTTCAATGTTCAGTATTTTGTGTACTTTAAATCAGCTGTATATAAAATGGTCAACCTCTTTCCCATCCCATGGCAGGACTTCAGTTTCTTCTTGAGTAGACATGGTGTCTGGCTTAATGTGGGCTGAGTCTGGTTATTGTATTTGCTTGTGTGGTAGTTGAGATTGATACACTGAAATTTCAGCAAGAGCCAAATTAAATTCAATTCTATTGCAGTCCAAGGTGCTTCTTTGTATGCTGCCCAGAACGGTGGTTCATCACTGGGACTCCTCGGAGTACTGGTAATAAAAGTAATAAAGCTACAGTTGATAATTAGTGGGGGTGTGTTGTTTGAATTGGGGTTTACAAGAAAATGTCCTTGCCACAACACCGTATTTCTTGCCTACACTTTCAAGGAAATCTTAAACTCTTTTTCTTTCTTTTTTTTTTTCTTGTTCTTGTTCTTTTTCTTTTTCGTTCTTTTTCTCTCTGTTCTTTTTATACCTGTATTATTGTGTATGATGAACATCAAGTATGCAGCTCTTTCCAAGCTGCAAACTTCTACTATGGATAGAGTACTAGAAAGGATAATAAATAGAAACTGATTTTTTTTTTTTTTGGGGGGGGAAAGCAATTTTCAAGTTATGTTTCTGGATCCTAAAGAAAAGGAAGCATACTTGACGTTAAAATTGGCTTCATGGCTCCAGTTTTCTCAGCTCTGTACCACCTGCCTCTAATCAAACTGTCCAATTACTGGAAACAATTGTTTTCTTGCTTTCTGTTAAGTGCAAAAATTCATTCACTAAAGGACTTTTAACCAAATGTTGCTTTTAACGAAACCAATTTCATAATTTGTTTGGAAATAATGTGCTGATGTTTATGTCCAATATGCGTGTTAGGATTCAAACATATGGTCACCAGGATCCTCAGAAGGTCATTTACAAAACTGTAATATTTATCTCAACTGATTGCAGGGTTTAGAAATCTCTATTGTATTGGGAGAAACTCAATGGACATTATTAGTTTCACGATTGTTGTGGTAAGCTGAGAATCAGGCCCTGACCTATAATTATCACTTACATGAAGAGCACGGATAATACAGAAGGGAAATTGGTCTCTCTAGATTTGCTTCCTTAATGTGAAACAATGACTTCAGGCTGTTTCTGAGCTGCAAATCTCCCAGGTGAAATCTTGCTGAAGTAGAATAAAATAGAATAAAAACCAGAATAAGAGGATCCAGCTTTGGCTAACATTGCTTTCCTTGCAAAACTCCATCTCAAACCAAACTACAACCTTAACAATGATCAGTCAGCCCTACAGAATTGCATGAGATCCCATGGAGAAAGCAAATACACAACATCCAGTCTCATTTTAGCAATTATGTTTTCATGTCTTCACCTAACAACTGCTTTTTATTTGCAAAGAAACAGATTAATAAGGAAAATATTAACAATATCCTACAATTTAGGAGGTTACTAATTATACTATAAATATTTGATTGCCTCACAAACTTTGTATGAGTAAAAATAGACTAAGTAAGAGTGTAATGACCCTAGTTAGGAGGCTTGCATAAAAAGACATAATACACTGTAAAATTTCCTTGAGAAGCATAAGGCAGTTATTGGAAACTACTGAATAGAGGAAACATGAGGAGCTACTATTCACTGTCTCATAACAAGAGAAGGTGGGGGTTATTCTGTGACATTGACAGTCGATAAATGCAAAACAGATAAATGAGTGACTCATAGGCATTAACCAGTAAGCCTTCAGCATGTGGAATTAATTTCCATAGGAAATCTATATTAAACTGCAGCACAATTGGCAGCATTGCTACAGCCATGTTGAGTGGGGTGATGTACTAAAACCTACTTTTTGTTTCCAAAATGTGTTTAATATGTGTCTATGTACTCACATGCAACTTGCAGCTATGCTAACTGGATCAATAGACTGCTATATCCTCTGTTAGTTGAATCAATGAGGAGGTATTTGGTGTACACCAGAAAAGGCTTTGGAAATTTGAGGCAATGCCCTACATGAGAATTTCTTTTTGTCCTTATAACTGTACTTGTCCATGCCTTTTTTTCCCTCTCCTGTATTTTCCTTTTTTTTTTTTTTTTTTTTTTTTTTTTTTTTTTTTTTTTTAATCAGGATCAAAAAGAGAACAATGCTGGAGATTTTCATGTTGGCTGGCTTGTACAGTTTAGCAACTTTTTGTTTGTGTGCTGAAGGAAGTGTTGGGGAATATATCACTTTATTCCTGTTATTTCCAAGATTGCTTTAGTTGCACTTGGCTGGTTGATCTTGCTACATTTATGTGGATAATAGAGTGGTATATGAGGTAAGAACAAAAATTTGGTAACTGTAGAACAAATCTCCATTGATTTTTAAAGGAAAATAAAAGAGAAGAGTAACCTAACACAAAGCAAATGTTGCTTGCAGTGCAGTAAAACCCAGACAAAATCTGAAATGCTTCATAAAAAGGGAGGCAGCATGTTTACCAATTGTTATTCCTATGACATGGGTCATTGTTTGGTTTTATTGTGTAACCTGTGATTTATTACAGTGCCCATCAAGATAGTAACATCCATTCTTCATGTGATAGATTCACATATATTTTATATGTTAGCTAAACAGAATGAAGAAATACCACCTGACCTCTCTGGAGCAAAGAGAAGCCAAGCTTCTGACAGACAAGTGCTCAGGTCTAGTGGAAAATAGATATGGAGAGATGGATTTCCCAGCACTCTTATCACTGTAGTTTGTGCCTTTATCTGTGTTATAAAGGAGATACAAGAGTTTGTCCTAAATCTTGGGTAATGCAGAGAAGAGGATTTGAAGAACACAGGAGATTCAGGCAACTGGAGTGTGTCCTAAATGTTCTTTATATGCCTGAAAATGAATATAGAGTTGTATGTTCTGTATGTTCCAGGAATTTTTACAGCCATAAGCTGGAGTGATGGATATGAATGTATTGGGAAAGAGTAAGGTTAGTGGGTTGCAATGCAAGGATGAGGGGTGTGGGTATATAAGATATCCTCACAAAGACAGTAGAAATTCTGAGAATTACCAGAAAAAAAGTATACAGTGATAATTTTTCCTATTTTTCCTGCTGAAACAGAGAAAATTGTCCTCCAATTTCCACATTTCCTTTCATATATTCCACTTGAATTGTTGTCCACTGTGGATGTCATGCTTGAAACATGGTCATCCTGCCAGGCGTGTGTGTGCACAAGTCTGAGTGCACAGAGGGACACGGCCAACCCAGCCCTGCCCTGGTGACCTGAGGATCTCTGTGTGTTTGAGTGCATAGTGAAGATCAGGAAACAAAAAAGAAATAGTACACTTAAAGAAAGTAGGAAGGATAAAAGCAGAATTGCTTGGAGATTCTGCAGGTCCCATAGTGACACTGCCCACCTGGAAATATGTTCTGCAAATCCTGTGTGTCCACTGACCATTCAGTCCTTCCCTGTGTCATGGTGGGCAGTGGGCAATGTGCCAGCTGAGATAGAGAACAGTGAAAGCCTCAGACTGCTGTCAGGACTCCCTGAAGTGGAAGGAAAACTCTTCACATCAGAAAAAGCTTTTCTCTAGGATTTCTGCTATTTCCGGTTGTTTCAGGTCCTGGTGCATAAACCCCCCAGTGTGATGCACTGGAAGGATCTAAAGTACACAAGTCTATCTAGGAAAAAGGAATATACATATTATGATGGTTTCACACCAGCTCACTCTGGGATTGTCCCTGGGCAATAATTTTTTTTTTTTTTTGTTTGGAAGACAGAGCACACATGAATCACCCAGATACCATCTTTGCTTCCTGCCCTTCACACCCTATCTTTCTGGTATTTCCCACATTTGTCACTAACCATAATCATATTTTGGTGTGGGTCTTGCAACTCATTTAGACTTAAAGAAGCAAGAGCCTTTAGTTGAAATATGCATGTTTAACTTTCCATATAGGAATAAAATTGTTTTAAAAAAATACTTTTAGCATGTATGCCACAATTTTTATTTATATAAGAATGTCCATCATCCTGCAAGAACTGGCCCAGAGTCCAGCAAGTCCAATGGCCAACAGGTGCCCTCAGATGGCTTCAGAAAAAGATGCAAGAAACATGACCTTTGAGGCAGTGCAGAGCATGGGCTGGGTTATCACTGTGTTACCAAAGTCTGGCTGTGTGATTTTAATGGGATAATGGCCATGCTACCACTGCCAATTACACCACCTTGGAAGAGGCTGTCAAAGAAACCAGAGTCTCCTTTGGAACTAAAAGCAAGAACAATTGGCCAGCCATCCCTGTAGCAATTCCTTTGTGGGTCAGAATGGTATTTGGGTTTGTATTTAATAGTGTTGCTTAAAATGTAATGAAAAACTTTATCTTTTTTATTCTGGACACTGTGCATGTAGTTTCTAGAAAGAGACAGAGCCTGCAAGATTACATTAGTGCTCACGTGACTTTTTGAGTGGGCAGCTGAAAAATTTTAAGTAACCAAAAATAATAGTAGGGGGCATATGATAGCTTTTTGTTTTCTATTCTGCAGGACAGTCTTTAGATAGTTATTCACGCTGAAATTCATTACTTTCACGACTCACAAATACATTTTATAACTATCTAACAGCTTGTCTGCACATTGGAACACAACCTTACAAATAGCAGCACACAACCATTTGCAAAATTAATTTAATTGGTATTCTATCAGCTCTGGAGCTTAACTACTGTGAATAGGTGTTGCACAGGCAGTATAGTTTAATGGTTCCTGGAGTATTTTAATTCAGGACTCCATAATATACTTCCTCAGCCTCTATGCTTGTGGAAAGAGTGCCACAAAATCTTTCAGGCTGCCCAGCTGTTAAATGGTATGCTTATATTTAGGTAGCTTGACTAAAATTGGTAGGATGCATTGAAGTATTTGGATGAAAGCTGCTCTACAGTGTAAGCATAAAGTATTATTATTAGAAACATTATTACATTATCAGCAGAGTGACTTACAAAGAAAACTCAGGAACTTCTGGCTTTAGGAAATGTAAGTATTCAAGAAATATAAAGCAGACAAAATAAGGACATAGATGTAAAACAACAGCTATCTTAACTTTATTAAAAAGCTTCATTGTGGTATCAGGCAGGAAGTGAAACTGCTTTCAAACTGCAAATATTTCTCAATCATTTCATGCACCAGCAATCTTTGTAATAGGTTTTCTGTTGTTTTTTGCAAAATGTTCAGATGAGCAGATAAAAGTTCAGACTCAAGGGGAAAGGCAGTCATTTTTCTTGGATTTCACTAGCCATGTATTTCATTTCATGATTCAAAGTGACCTTAGAGTCTGTCTCAAAGAGCAGATGTGCATGCTGAAGGTTTGAGCCCTAACTATTTTTATAGGGTCATTCCTTTTTATAAACCAGCAGAGCTGCATGCTGGCAGCCCGCTAACGGGCTTTGGGTGTTGACTCATGCTTGGTGAGAGTTCAGTCAGAGGCAGCTGAAGTAGAAACGGCTCCCAGCTCCCTTCCCTCCCCACCCTGTGCCTTGCCATGGGCCGGTGGGATGTGATGTGTGCCTGCACCCTGGCCAGGGAGCTGAGAGCCTGCTCTCTTCCTGTGAGCTCCTGCTAACTTCAGGCTGTAAACCCTGCTGACTCAAGAGGGGATACTTGATCTGCTAAAGCCTCCCTGGGATGGTAGCTTCCAAAAGAGGGATGGAGGTTACAGCTGGCAGTGGTGAATACTTCATCCATCCCAGTTAAATCTGCCAGTGAATGTGCATCAACTCTTTTAGGTTTTGTGCTACTTAGAACTCCTTTTCTGGCTTTGAGTATCATGTTATGTTGATTCCAGAGGTTCAAGTACAAAAGTATTGAGCACTTAGAGACACTAAATGCCCTTACTGGGTGAATTAATGGGCCTTGAGAGTACTTGGCAATGGGACTGCTCAAAAAACCCCTTCCATTAAACTCTTTCTTGACAGAAGAACAGTTTTTTCATTAAAAACAGAAAGCTAGAAAACTGAAACTTCAGCTATCATATTCATTTCTGCACCTGGGTCAGATGCAGAAGGTCGGATGCCGACTAAGTGCTAATTAGGTATCTCTTGACTCAGTAATTCTTGCTAAAAGTGCTGTGTGTGGGGCATCTAGAAAAGCAGCAGGTGTTGTGGTAGATTTTGCTTGTCTAATCTTGTAGTTTCTAGACACCATGACCCCAGTCTTTGCATCTTTTCAACCAGTTCTTTTATTCTTGTACAAAAATAGAAATAAAAGGTAGGGAAAGCAGATGCAATTAAAAATTTCCAAGGTAATCCCAGTTCACAGTGTTCAAAAGGGATCTAGCTTGAGCACTTATTGTGTAACATTTCAGTCAAATGCTTGTCTAAATTTTGAAAAATTGAAATCTTGGTAAATTTAGAGAAGATGTAGTGGTTTAGAAAATCTTTGCAGACCTGTTCAGAGGATGAAAACACCTCAATTTTTGTAAGAAAATATATGTTTACCATGTCCACCAGGTTTAGATAATGACTGGATTCAGTTCTCTGTTCATTATATGGTTTTCAACACACCACTTAATTTTCCAGTGCCTCACTTCCGAATCTGTCAAACAGGGGTGCTGTATTTACCTTGCAGAGATGTTGCAGAGATGAGTACTTTGAAGAGCATGATGTTACTGCGTTATAGGACAGTAAAAAGTTTGAAGCCTATACTTTTCTTGTTCCCTGGTTTCCTGTTCTTAACATTTTGCTTTGCCAAATGGGAAAATCACAAAGCTCTCCAAAATCATAGCAATCTGCTATTCTTGCTCTGTTTGCTTGTTCCAAATCCTGTAAAGTTTTATTAGAATCTTTGCAGTGACTTCATATACTTAGTGTTGGACTTTAATGACCTTAGGACCCATATGGACCAGGGCATTTATTTTTGTGTGCTGAACGTCCTCACACTTCAGAAGCTGATCTCAAGACTGCTGAGAGCCTGTCAAAGTCTCTCATTAGATACTATATGCTTGTTTGATATTGACAGATTTCATCAGTTTGACATTAACAGGAAGAAAAACATTAGTACCTAAAAGGGGTTGCTACATTTGCTCTGCTTGCTCCTCAAAACTTTTAGGAAGGTAATGATAGTAAAACCTAATGATGCCTTGCTGGAAGGCAAACAGACCCCTCGGCATGACAGGCTATACAATTCATAAAGACACAGAACTAAAACAGCTAAAGAGCCTCTCATAGCCTTGCAGGGAATCGGTGGCTGCAGGGTGTGGTCTGGACGTTGCAGGAGCCTTGATTCATTATCGTTAGGGCACTGTTTGCACAGCATTTGTAAATGCTGTAGAAAGGTTTATAAACAAGTGTCAGATAACAGAATTACTTGATGAGCTCTCTAGTCACACAAACTGCAGATAGATGGGCACTGATGATGATGATAAGCTGAATGATTTCTAACACAATTTAAAGGAGAGGCAAGGGGATGGTGTGGTTTGCATCTGAATGAGTTAATCTAGTCCAAATGGTTCCGTTCTTAAATCTGTGTATAGTGGAACAGGCAGAGAGTTTTAAGTTCCTAAGATCATTCAGGTTAGAAGGGACATTAGAAAGCCTCATGTAAAACCTTTTACTCAAAAAGGAGTCAGCTAAAAGATCAGACCAGTTTGCTCAGGGCTTTGTCCAGTTAGGTATTGAAAACCCCCAGGAATGAAGATTGCTTAACCTCTTTGAACATCCTGTTCCCCTGCTTGATTTCCAAGGCTTTTATTGTGAAAAAATATTTTCCTCAAATCCAGTCTGAACCCTACTTGCAACTTATGCTCACTGCCCTCCTGCTATTTACCACTGTGAAGAACATGCCTCTGTCTCCTTGCTGGTTATCCTCATAAGCAGTCATAAGCTGCTGTTTTTCTAAAGCCATCTTTTCAAGCTGGACAAGTCCACTACCCTCAGTCTTTGCACATGGGACTTCTGCTAAACTCACTCTGTTTTTTTGATAAGCTGCTTTGCAGTCATATAGGTTTACAGGAAGGCACCTAATTCCTTCAAAAGCAAAACCTTCCATTGCAAATTCCTGTTTCCCTTGTAGAAAACTGTTTCCAGTTCAGATGTGACCCCAGCAGTGAGCTGATGGGTTGTGGGGCTCCTGGCCTCGCTGGCCCTGCAGTGCTGCAGCCGCAGTTGGGGCAGATTGTCAGGTGGCATTACCAAGGGTCTCACTCTGTTCCAGGGCTGCTGAAGTGTTACTCTGGAGTTTCCAAAATGAGGTACTGTGTAATTTTAGGGAGGAGAATTTCCAAAAACATATTTTCTTCTCTGAATTGACTTGCCTGTCAGTTCCCCCTTTCCCCCTCCAATTTTCTTCAGAATCGACTTTTTGGAAGGCATGGGCTGAACCTACATATTTTTTTTTTTTTTTTTTTTTTTTTTTTTTTTTTTTTTTTAATTATCCAGAGGATTGTAGGAAATGGGCAGGAGACTCTGTAAGTGTAAGGTGTTTGTTTAACAGAACAAAACTATTTCCCTCTTTACTGTAGACTTCAGATTCTGAACAATTATTAACTTGTTGCCTTCCCTCTTCCTTCCTTCCTTCCTTTTCTCTTTATAGTTGGACCTGAGGTTTTGTTTCTCGCTTATCTGCTGCTTTCAACATGTTAAAAGTAAATTTTTGTGGGATTGTAGAGGCAGAAAGCAGAGGATGTTCTAGAAGGAAGGTTGAAGTAACAATAATATAATTAGTTATTGGTTTTTATTAGTAGCTGCACCATTATAGATATAATCCTAATTTTGCACATGCAGGCAAACTCAGGGTGTCTAGGCAAGCTCGAGAAGGCATTGTGCTGCTAGTCTTGATGCACCTTTTCAATGATTTCCTTTCCTCCACTCTACCTCTCTAATCTATCACCCAGCCAACCTCTGAGTGGACTTGGAGGTGACTACCTGAGGTGGGTGACCATCAAAAAAAAAAGTAGATTTCTGCCTGGCATGGTGTTGTCTTAAGAAAACGAGGCAAAAGGGCCAGTAAATTGTGTTTATCCACAGAAGGTCCCTCACAATGTGAGTCTGAGCTGATGGACTGTTGACCCATGGGAGGCTGTAAATGTGAATGCCATGCTGGATTGAAAAGGGCCTAGAAAACGTTATGAACAGTTCTAACATTTGAAGTAATAATACAAGCTTAATTAAATCTCATATTTGAGCACATTGGCTAGTCTCTGTAGGGATCAGGAAGGATTTTCCCTTCTCCATATACAGCATTTTGTAATTGGTCAGGTGCATTATGGGGTTATTGTCTTTCTTGAAATCCGAGGCAGTGATTAAATGCTCCTGCTAGGAGTGGGATGCTGACATGAGGGGTTGGCCTGGTGTGGCAGATTCGGTATTCCTTTGGACTGTTGGTTGTATTCCCTTGTGAGTTGCATTTTGATTCCTGTAATATTTGACATTTTTCTAGCTCCCAAATGAAGGTAACGGCAATGAGGATCTCAGCTTTCACTAGGATACTAATTTTTTAACCTTTCTATCAGTACAATAAAGGTTGGAAGCATGACCCAAATCTCTGAAATAGAAGAAAACCCAGGCTGTCTTTTACTGCATTGTATAATGCATTGGTTGCTAGTATTATCTTTGTCTATTTCAACTCAGGGCAACTATGTAATCCATAAATTTGTCCTATAGTGAAAACAAATTAATCAGGTGGAAAAACACTTCTGACCTTTGAAGTGCTCCGGGAGATGGATAAGAAGGTGCTTTTTATGCTTATGAGTTTGCTATCACTGCAGTAGTTGTGACTACAAAACTATTTCTACATTCAGTGTTCATGTAGCTGGATGCCTGGAAAGCTTTAGTCTTTTGAGAGGGTTGAGACGAGTATCTAAGACCAAATCTAGATGTTCATGTGTGCCTGCTTAACTCCTTCCTGATATATGACCCAGCTTCCTGGAGACTGATGTAGCTGTACGGGTCTCCCACATTCTTGAAGTCCTAGTGTGATCATGCAAAGGACAGAGGCACCCGAAACGGTGGTGCAGGGCAGACATGAGACGTCACATCTTGGCCAGGATGTGCTGCAGATGTATTCTGTAATCCTGGTGGGAAATGCCAGGGGTAGCAGCTGAGAGCTTATCTACCACGTAGTACAAAATGCTTAATGTAGGCACACCCACGTGTTTCTGACTGCTGTGTGCAGATGCACAACCTTGTGGAGTTTTGTAATGGGAGAGTATCCACCAGTTGTATCCATCTGCTGGCTGCTCATGGTACCGTGGAGTTGGAAAGGTCATTTTACTGGGGTAGGAGAGTGTGGAAGAGGGTCAGAGAAAATTTGACCAGCCTGTTCTATCTTGCCTGATTGAAGGAAGCACCTTAAAACCAATCCAATTCCTATGCTATGTTTCTATAGAGAGGCCAAGATTAATTGAAAAGCCTCTCTCTAAAGCCCTTTATACAGGATTTATGAACCATTAAGATTGCTATTAATTGTCACAGATCCTTATTATAGTGAAGTGGGAGTGAAATTATGTACAGTACTGACCATTTCTTAAACAAGGAAGGGTTGTCCCTACTTTAAATTGCTTGTAGTTATTGCCCAGCATTTGTATTGAGGGATGCAAAGAGTATGAAACTGATCCCCAGTGAGCTTAGTGTGGAAGGTTCTGATAATCTTTTAATAATATTCATGCAAGAATTTAGTTTTCTTCTCCATAATTAATAGTTGTGAAAAGTTTAATATGTATTTATTTGGTGTGTTGTGATGTTGGCACATGAGCAGAATAATGAATTATATATGCATGAAAGGGTTTTCACCTGCGTGTTGACTTTTAATTCCTTTTTTAAATGCTGAACAATAAGGTCTATTATAATTAAAAAAAGAAGATAGGTTATTCCTCCAGAGTGATTTTGGTTAAAAATTTAATTTGTGTTGTGTTAATTTCCTCTTAACTTTTGCAAGAAAATGGCATGGTGAAACATGACCCTTTGCAGAAATGAAAAGTAAAGTATGTCTGCAGTATATTAAAAAAATTCTTTACAAAATTTGCAGAAGCCTGTTTGGTGAGCATACACATCTGTATATTCGTCAGATTATATGCTTTTAAGTGAAAGTAAGTGAAGAAAAATTACTAATGATACCTAGAGCATATGCAAAATGGTTTCAGTTTCTTGAACAGGGCACCAAGATGTGAATCATCATATTTTCACTGTCAGAAAAACATGAGTGGTTTTTCCTCAGGGTGACAAAGGTATATGTCAACTGTCTGAAGAAGAAATCTCAGCAAAGGCAACACACATTAGCTCTACCATGAGGCAAACTCCCTCAGGTCAACCCCAGGCAGGGTACAATACTCATCTTGGCAAGTCACCTCATGGTAAAACTTGCAGTGGCTCATTGTCACTGTTATTTTACCTCGACGTGCATGTTGGCTACCCTGAGGTAAAAATGCTGCCTCTTTATCAACAGGGAGCAGCCCTCAGTGTACGTGCAGACCAACACCGTGCTCCCAGGTGTGACAATCAGCTTGTCCCTTTGCCTACCTTTCCCTCTTTCTGCCTCTCCGGTGCTCTTCGTGACTCAGAGGAAGTCCAGCATCTCTCGTTAATTTATTTCAACCCACTTCACCAAATCTGTCTCATAAAAACTTCTCAGGCTGTCAGGGGGACCCTGTTAACTAGTTTCAGAAAACTGTAATAATATTGAAAATCACCATGTGGTGTGTATTCTGCAGCCCTGAAT
The DNA here is from genome assembly GCA_013401135.1 of Cettia cetti. NCBI lineage: Eukaryota > Metazoa > Chordata > Aves > Passeriformes > Sylviidae > Cettia > Cettia cetti. The sequence continues at coordinate 1,910 of VZUI01092122.1, read as the reverse complement.
ATGGCACTGAGAACTCCCTGCACTGTGTTTTTCCCCTGGGGGCATCTCTTCAGGCTCCTCTCCCATCTACTGCTTCTTCAAACATTCCTGCTAGTTGCAGGTTTGCCTTCCTGTGCTTGGCGTATCCCCACTTCCATCTCAACCAGAAAATAAGGGCCTCCTTATCTCTCTCTCTCATCTCTCTCTCATTTGCTGAAGGTCCCTTATTTGTTCTGTGCTAGGAGCTGGGAATATAATTTTCCTTCCTACCAGTCTTATCTCTCAGGCAGAGCAAAAAGAAGTAAATTATTCAGTTGACCAAATTTTAGCTGTAATGGGGTGAGAAGCAGATGGTTAATAGCCATTGTTGTTTTTCTTTTCAGTATATAAACCATTGCAGGGGGAAATAAAGGTATTGGTTTGACTGGGGAGAGGCAAGGGATTGCATGCATCCTGCACTTTTCTCTTTGGGTGAGCGGGTTGTCATCAAAATCATATGGTCTGTGCTTTGATTTGTAGAACTTTCCCTGAACATTGGGCTTGCCTGGAGATGACATTGAAAAGTTCCCATATTACAGGCAGACAGCTGAATGCCCTCAAGCTGAAAGTAAGACCTTGCTTGACTTAGAAAATGAATGTCATTCTTCTGGTATTGTTATTGAAGGTAGTGTTATACTCCTGTGTATCTGAACATGACAGCAGTTACAGCACGGCTAAGTGCTTATAATCAGCTGTGATAGTGTTTATTTTAGAAGTCGAGTGAATCACTAGAAACCTGCTCACTGAATGATTTTATTGGGGAAAATGATTGTCTTGCAGCTATGTAAACTCACAAACAACCAGAAAATTATGTGCTACCAAGTCATCACAATCCTTAGATACATTCTATGTTGTAGGTATGGAGGTCCTCTCAGCTTAGCAGGTGGTATTTGAGAGTGCTATTTGTTCTTTTTAATTTCTGCCCTAATTTTCCTTCCTCGGTGAGAAATTGTGTTTTCCCATCTTTTCTTCCCTATGACTTGAAATAGTATTCCAATATACTTCTGTCAACACTCCACATTCCTGTTAACTGAGTTATTCTTCAACATTGATCATTGTCTTCTCCTATCGGGAAGCTGTAGCAGAAAAAGGGCCACAGTATTCATGTGTATTTGACTCCCTAGATTTGATTCTAATTTGATTGTTAAACCCATCCAAGGTCAAACTCTTGATTTATTTGAGAGTTCAGACTTCTTATCCCAGGTTCTGTGAGTGATCTGTTCATGTGGGTGGCCTGTGTGCCAAAAGGCTGGGCCTTGCATTTTTCTAGCCGAGTCACATGTGGGCCTCTGGAATCTCAGAAATTTTCCACTTGACAGAAGAAGAGGACTTCAGAAGCACTGCTAGAAGTACTTAGAAAGATAGCCTAAGAAAATATTTCAGTGTGCCAATACCCTACTCTCCTTCTCACTTTCGCAAAATGGTGGCATATTTCTTTGAAACTGCAGCTTGGCATAGTTGTGGGTATAGGCTTTGACCAGGATTTGCTTGTCTGTCTGCAGAAGTGGCACAAGGGCTTAGAAAGTGCAAGATCCAACTTTAACTTGCATCAGTTACATTGGTATGTTTTGTCTACTTTGAATTTTGAATTGGCCCTGATGTCATGAGGAGAGCTTCCTGAGCTTCAGGATACTGTGAAAAACACAGTTCCTTAGAAAACAGTATGTTGAAGGTTCAGGAGATGTGTCAAATGAATATCTTTGGGGTTCCTGGCTTTAAGATGTAAGTCACTGGTTTTGACTAAGTACAGGCTTATATTGTTAGAGAATGGTCTCGGCAGAGGCAAATTACCATTTACAGGTGAGAGAAGTAGCTCCTTTCCTTTCCTTTCCTTTCCTTTCCTTTCCTTTCCTTTCCTTTCCTTTCCTTTCCTTTCCTTTCCTTTCCTTTCC
>VZUI01092117.1:0-64553 GCA_013401135.1 Cettia cetti | reverse complement strand
CGCGCCGCGGCGGAGGTGAGTGAGCGCCGGGACGGGGCGGCGGCGCGGGGTCCCGCGGAGGCTGCGGCGGGCCCCGGGGCAGGGCGGGCTCGGCCCTGCGCTCCCCGCTGCCATCGCGCTGCGTTGGCCGCTGGTGGGGAAGGAAAGGTGAATGCGTGTGTTTCCAATGATGCGCCTCGTATGTACGCCCGGGAAGGGCGAGGCGAGGCGAGGCGAGGTGAAGTATAGTACATCTCGCCCAGCTGCAGGGCACCGCTACCCGGACACCACTGCCCGGGACGGGACGGGACGGGAGGGAAGGCCCGGCACGGGGCACCGCATCCCCGCTGGCCTCAGGAGCTTCCCGCCCTTCCAGCTGAGGGGACGGCACGGGGTGGGATGGGGGCTCCGTCCCGCCACCAGCCCGGGAAGCGGCTGCGGAGGCCCGGCCTGTGGGCACAAGGGATGCGGATGACCAGGACGGAGCGGTGTGGGAGCGGATGGTCCCTGAGGCAAGCTCCTCCGGAGCGGCACTTACCGTCTGCACCACCTGTGACACTTTCATGACAAAATCACTTTGCAGATTGTCTTTCAGGCTTAAGGACGAGTGTCCATCACCGTTTGGTCAATAAATTCTCCTAGATCATGTTGTAGTCTTTTCGGTGCCTTTCTCCAGTGTTTGGTTATAAAATTTGGAGTGTGCATTCCCAGCTGGAAGAAGAGCAGTTAGCTGTGAGGGCACACGGGTCGGTGTAGCTCTCGACACTTCTGGCAGTTACCAAACAGAAAACTGACAATTTCGGTAAATTTCTGGTAGATATCAAACACCCGAAACGAACAGTTTTAGAATTTCTGATAAACCTATAACACAAGAAACTGACAGTTTTAGTAAATTTCAAGTTCCTTCTCCCGTAATAGTCAGAAATGTTAATTTTTCCTTGCATGTATGAGTAAAGCTCTAACACCGTACACGAAAATCTCAAAACATTTTGAAGTTCACCTTTGTGAGGAAGAAATGTGATATTATACTTTGCTGCTGCTAAAGCAGAGCTGTATTCTGCTGTAATTATCTGAAGCAGTCTGATTAGTAATAATGTTTCTTCTAAACTCATGCAGATCTTTCACTCACCCATTCTGGGTAGAGTGTCTGGAAACAGTGTAAGTGCCTCACCTGTTATGTGGGGTTTTTTCATGGCATTCTAACTCGACTGGCAGTCAAGTTTAGTAATTTAACAAAGATCTAATTGTTTTATTTGTAATGGAATTAAAATACCTCTTAGTTCTTATGTAGAAGTACCAGATCTATTTGCAAAATACGTGTTGTCTGCAGAGTTGTTTCAGGCTCCATCTAGAGTTGATGCTTACTGTGAAGCAAGATGTGGAAGATTAACACCTGTCTCTCCTGCCCAGTTTGCTGGTTTTTGTTCCATTCTCCTCTCTCTCTGCTGATACCTGCCATCCATTGCCCTTGTTGCTCTGAAGAGGTGGATAGCATGATTTGGGCTTCTGGATGGCTTTTAGCAAGCACAGGCTGTGTTCCAGGAATGCACCCCCTCTCCCACAACACACACACACACTTTGTGTCTCTTCTGGCACTTTTATCTAAACTCCTAATTAAATATTAGTGGCTACTGTAATTGACATGAGGTAATTGATGAATCATTGTATCTTGGCCAAACTGTTCATTGCAAAGAAATAGGTATAGTTAATGTTCTAAAATCATGCTACACTTTCATATGAAAATAAATTGATGTTTGGCCAGAAAGCAATACTTTTGCTGTTTGCATCAATTAAAAAATGTTTCAACATAGAAGATTTTAGGTGTAGTTTATTCCTGAAGACAGGAAAGCAAATTACTCATTTGTTTATACAGCAGATTTTAGTCCTTGAAGCTCTTCTCAGAGTTGAGACTTCTCTGCCCTTAGGAAGCTGAACTTTCTGGCACCTGCTAGGGAGTATTATTGTCTGCATTCTTGACCACTGGCATGCTCTAATCACATCTTCTGAAAACTCAGCTGAAGTAGCATCTTCCCATGTCAAAGGCTTTTCAACTTCTTTGATGAGCTTCTTTCTTCTTCCTTGACTTCCAATACTGATGTTATAATTCTTCAGATTTTTCCACTGTTAATTTAAATATTTGAAAATCATTATCATCAATGTGTTTACACAGGGTACAAGATTCTTCCTATTCTTCATCTTTTTTTTTCTTTCAGAGAAAAATAGATTTGCTTTTTCATTGCTTGATTTTGTCTAACAGCACCTGGAACTGATAGTGTCTTGATGCAAACAATTCAATTAATTCCTTTCAGTGTTTCCTTTTGATACCATTTACGTACATCTCTTATATCTTCATCTTAAACACTCATCTAAAAATGTTCCCTGGAATTTGTTGTTTCAAATGACATGTTGTTTCATTTTTTCCTAATAGGAAAAATACCTTGGTCAAGTTCATTAGTGCTCAATCAATATTGTGATATTGATCATTTTTATGATGCCATCATGTCAGTATTTGTTCAGAACAGGATAAAGAAAGTTTCTACTTGAGCGAGATTACTTGCTTGCAAGTTAGCTGCACCTCATCTTACTACCACTTTTTAATTTGTATTTTAAATATTTTTGTAATGTTAGTTAACTCATAGGATAAAATTAGGTGCACCTTGTTATGTTTTTGCATCCATCATGACATTTCATATTTTTCATCGTGCACTGGTGGCAAAGGAGGGGACATAACAATCTTGGTGACTGTAAGACTTGGGAAGATCTGTTTTCCATCCTCTTCCTCACTCATATTGTCTGTGACTAGATGCAAGTGCTCATATTTCACAACTAATTTCATTTCTCACAAATGTTAGAATTTGCATTCAATTACTTAAAATGAATCTTCTTTGCTTCCTAATAGCAATATTTTTCCTTAATTATATGCAACCTATATTGCTGTCACAAATAGATCTTAATACGTGGCTCTTGAAGGGAACAACAATGTTCTCGCTCACCCATGGCCATGTCCAAGGCTGGTAAGAATGGGATACAGGCTTAGTTTGACCAGGAATCAAAGTGTTGCAGGCACCAAGTGTCATGCTGAGAATATTCCTTGTCTGACAGCCTTTGGAAGCACCCAGGCTCTTTGTTGCACAAGCAGCTGAAAAGGGAAGATGTGCAGCTGAATATACAAGAGAGTTCACAGAGCATGTTAGAAAAACAAGTCCTTTGTGAAGCGCCCTCTTTGATTTGGTTAATGTGATTCCAGCTCCAAAGTCAAGGAGGGTGTTACTCTGAGAATTGGGTCCAACTTCTGCTAGACTGTTCTGCTCCTGATTGTCTCTACATTTATTGTAATTCAGCCATCACCTCCAAAGAGAGACAGGCCAATGTCACAGCACTACAGAGCCTACTGGGCCATAAATTAGCAGAGTTACCATAATGTTTGTGCATCAGAACTGATGGACTTCTGCTGCTTTGCAGCACGTTGCTCTGATGGCCAAGAAATGTGAAGTGTCCCTATGTGTGTGTTGCATCATGCAACTGAAAGATGAACCTTCTTAGGTGACCTAGGTAAACACCTGTAAAAATTGAACTGTTGACACTTGATGCCTTTTCTAGAAAACCTACAAGACAAATACACATTTAAGCAAAAATCTATAATTCAAGTTATTTTTCTGGCTGAATAATACCTTGAAAATTGTTAGAGTAGGCAGGCAAACAGTGGTCCTTTCGTCACTGCTTTGAATTTCATAGATAGAATAATTTTATTTATGATCTGTGCTAGCAGTCTCTTCAGCAATATTTAGAGCTGATTTGATAGAACAGATCTTTGAAACAAAATACTTTGCTGTTAAGCGCAACTAGTATGGGATGTCCGGTCATCTGTTTTACTGTCACGTTCTCACCTTACTGCCTAACAAAGTAACACTAGAAGTATGTTGGCATGGATTACAGGAGCCTAAGAGGAAGGTGAAATACAAAAAGACTTTTTCCTTAACTGTTTGCTGCCCCAGTCTCTCACAGTCAGACTGAAAAAGTTCTATTTTGTCACACCTAATATATTTTTAGTTCCATTCTCATTTGTCATAGCAATTTTTTGATAGGGTACAAGTCTCACGGGTTTACAGGTTTTCCATTTTGCCTGGTTTTGGGAAGACCTTTTAGCTAGGGCTTTGTGCTGCATTTTTCCACAGATTATTTTGGAGGAAGCTGCAGGAAGAAGTGACCTTTAATTTTTTTAAATCTGTGAAATCACAGAGCTTTTCAAATAAAGAAAAACCAAAGCATGTGCAATAAGCCTTCCCTGAATACGCTACTGTTGCTTTCATTGCTATTTGCACCACTTAACAGAAGATGCACATCAGGAATTTTATGAATATACAAATGTACAGGCCTGAGGAGATAAAATTTTTAGTGAATACCATTCCCATACTAAACAGCTGGAAAGAAATACAAAATACTTGAGTTAATTCTAACTATATTGTGGTAGGTAAGCAAGAATTCAGTAGTTAAATGGTGTGTATTCTTTGTTATTAGATTGCTCTTTTAAGGTGATTGTTAGGAAGGAAGAGCACGGATGAATAAGCTGATTAAACACTCTTAAGAGTTTGCTACACAAAACAAAATTGTGTGGCCTGAATTGCTTAGCCTTTTTTTCCTTGGAGAAAAGAAAAATATTTATTTCTGTTGTCCCCATGCCCTCTTCAAGGTCAGGAGAAGAAATCAACCACAGAGATGGAGTTTATGGCTCCGTCTTTGGAGATTTTACACATCTGAATTTATCAGGAACAGCTTGGTTCTATTTCTTATAGTCCTTATCAGTGACTTCCACCCTAGTGAGATGACTTGTAGAGTAAGGTATTGGTCATTATAAACATAAATGTCAAAATATTCTGTGGTATAGAAGAAGAAGGAAAAACATCATTCTCTTTGTCTAAAGAGACGGAAATTCTGTATCTTCTCTTCATAGATCAAAAGTAATTTACACACAGAGACCCTCCCCAAAACAGGAGATTTTAGAGCCTCAGCATACAGTTTTCCAAAACTGCACACAGTATATCAGCTCTACTTATGTAGACACTGAGTAATTTTAGGTAATGTCTACAAAATAGGCCTTAGTGGCCATCACTACAGAGCTCACAAATCAATTGAGTTTGGGAAAACTTAGTGTGTTTCTTTTTTCTACATTAAAGCATTTTATTTGTTTTATCCTAAGGCAATGATGAAGACGTGGGCAAAGTGAAGATTGCTAAGCCCTACTGTTCTCACACTTCCTCACTGATAGTGAGTTGGAGAGAAGGGAGAAGCCCAGTAGAATTAATTGTGCTGTATCTGCTTGAAGAAGAGTTATGGTTGGTACCATGGGAGTTGCATGTGGAACACACTCCCAATGACACAATGGTGTGTTTTCCTTTATGAACAGCTGTGTTACAGTGGTTTCTTGGAACTTCTGTACAAACAGGCTCAGTCACAGAAAAAAAAAAAAAAAGACAAGCTGTGCAATAGGCTGTGCAGTAAGTATGTCAACAAAAAAAGAAGCAAGAGATACCAAAAGTTCTCTGAAATTTTTGTTTTCATCTGGCTTATACTGTTCAACCTAAAGTTTATGTTACTGCTTTTTTTATTGTGCTAAGTGTGGATACTTATGAAAGATTTGCCTAACATCACAAAACTGCTATTATACGAAGTTCTTAATCAACAGGCTTCTTCCATTTCTCTCTACATGTCATTTAGATTAGTTGGTTTGAAATACCATTATAAATATATCTTTATATTACTTGAATGAGCAAATCCCTTCCAAGAGAACTCATACCAGTTTAAAATTAAGGATTTAAAGTAAGGAAATTCTTACCAACTTCAGATGAAAATGTGTGTTAATATCATGTGACCTTGAATTGTGTATCCATAAGTTAAACACAAACAGCTTCTGTGAAGTGTTATGTTTTCCTCCAACCACAAATGTTTAGGACTTCTCTGCCTCACGTCACACTGAAAGCAGCAGATAACCAGTAATACAAGGCCTGTGTCACCAACAGGGCATTTGATTCAATAGTATTCCCTGAGCAAGGTTCCCATTACAGGTGTTTAATGGAGCTTATTCAACAACTGCACTGCCTGCAGCATAACAGTTGTCTCTAGCTGTGTTTTTTAGACCCAGGCTCTCTGCGTTGGGTGCTATTGACCAGGCTGATTATTAGTTAAGTTACAGGTGTATTTCTTTACAATGGAAAGTTGAAATAATTTTTATCCTGTGCTAGGTATTCAACTGGTAAGCAAAATGCTGTGAATTGTGATAGCATATGTGGCTGTTACCAGGAGTCTTCTAAGGTAGGAATGTCTGGCTGCCTTCCAGTTCACAAGTGACTACACAATGTTTCAGGGTTTGGGAACTGACATATTTTCCTTCATCTCATCATCTCCTATTTCTGCTCTATGTTGTCTATACTTATTGAAGGCTTAATAATTTGGTTTTGTTGTACTGGTCCAGCAATCACTAAAAAAACACAAAGTTCTTCGTGGTCTTTGATAATTTTAATGAATTCATGTTTGATGCTTAGAATGCATGAAAAACTTTTAGTATACAGATTGTAATTGTGAGACTGGTATTTTGTTTTGATAGCAATGTTTTGGAGTGAGGGGACCTCATTCTCCAGGACCTTGCATGCTCCATGGTGATTTGCAGTTGTGCAACATGAGGAATATGCTGCCAGGGTCACGTATCCACTAACCTTGTCTAGCTAGAATTCCTGACTGTGCTAATCTAGATTAGTGTCTTAATACAGGTGCATCAGAAGAAAAAGATTTTCTTTATATACCTTTTCTCAGAGTGGGAACCTTTTTCTGTAAAGCTCTGCTCTCAGATCCTCTTGTGCAGGCTAGGATAAATTTTCAAAACTGTAATTGTATCCAACTGTAACTGCTACCACCATAATGTTCTTCAGAAAGTGCAGCATTTAACGTATGTGCAGCATACCTGCCCCAATACAAATCTGCAGTGTAGATAAATGGTAGAGCAAAACTTTCCACTTCCTGTAATCACAATGTATTACTCCCACCTTTATTAGATGCAATAGAGAACATGTAAAAAAGAATGAGTGAAATGGGCCTTTTGAAGTTTTAAGCACTATAGTAACATCAACTGTTGGAGCAGAGTTATTCTATGTGCTCAGTTGTGATTTATAGACGCAGCTGGGATGTGTAAAGTGATTGCTCTGCACTGAGACAGCCCAGGAAGAATTCAAAAATCTCCATGTGTCAGCAGCCGTTGAAAATTCATAATCAAGACTTAAAGGAGCTGGCTCACTGATATGTAATTTTTAATAAGTATTGGCATTTAAGAGAAATTACAGAAGAGTTGAAATTAGCTGAAAAGTTACTTCCACTTGGAAAGAACTGCTCTGATGACGTGCATTTTTATTTGGCTGCTCAGGATATCATTAATGAGCAGAAAGATGGAAAAGAATAAAAAAGTGTCATCACAGAAAAATAGATATTATCCAGTAAGTCTTGTTCCACATAGTGATAGAGTTCTAATTTAGTAAGTTCTAATTCGTAAGTTAGGAGATAAAGACCTAATGGCAGGAGAGGTGAGATGCTAATAAATATCAACTTTAAATGAAAAATGAGTTATGCATTTTTAAAAATAAGTCTGATCAGCTGTTAGAACAACCAGTGAAGGAAAGTGACAGCTTTATCACCCACTTGAGAGAAGACACCTGGGCTATTTTTACTGTCCACAGTAATTAATGGATATCACTTGTACTGCTTTTAATTCATTTTAAAATACCTCATGTTGCACAGTCATCTTTCATTTACGTTAACCAGAATTTACTTTAGCATCAGTGGAGTTCACCCATGAAATTAAAGACCAGTCAAGCCAAAAGTGCAAACTTAAGCCCCATTTCAGCCACTTTACTATATTCCTACACCATACATTTGATTTCATCTCAGTTTTCATCTGAATGTCTTTATTACTCATCCTGTGTGGTCTTGGTCTAAAATATACGTAAAGAATATGGTTCTTGTTTCCTGCAGCAATGCATTTTGCTGCCTCTCTCTCCTGGGTGCAGTATTTTTATTAAAAATATGTATTTTGAAATCATAGCTGAGCTACTCTGATCTTCTCTGGATCTGGAAAAACAAAGAAATACTCTGACAGTTCTGTATATTTTATATATCATTCAAAAAAATAGATCAATGGAGAAATACTGGATCAGTCTCCCATTGGCTCTGTCTGTACTCCACCTTGCTGCCTTTAAACCATTCCCAGTAGGACTGTGCTGCCCCACCAATGTGAGTGACAGTACTCAGAGCCTGTGCTAGTGACAGAACAGGAAGGCTGCTGGCATTGCTGCTCTTCTCCTCACATTACGACTTAGTCACATCCTTTGGCATATTCAGGCTTGATAACATCCATAAATACATTCTCTGACATTCTTCATGTACCCAGTGCTACTGGCAAAGTGCTGAGAACTGTGTAAGTTTCTCTCCAAATTAAGTTGCTACCACTGCAGTGACTGTAGAAGCATTGCCACGCTCAAGCTACATTAACCTTTGTATGGGTGACACCATAGTCTGCAGTATGTTATTTCTTCCTTCTTTCTCTGTCATTTGAGGAACTATGTGAAGGAGAGGACTGGAATACTTGCTGAGCAGTTGGTTAAGTTACTCTCTGAATCAGGAGCAGGAAGAGGTCAGAGCCCCATAGAATCCAATCCTGTAGTGTAGGAAGGGCAATTCAGAGTTATAGGTAAGGTTGCACCCACTGAACAAAATACTAACCACTGCAGTAAATGTGCCTCAGCATGTACTACTGGAATTATGTATCTGTTCAATATAACATGGTTACTATCACTGAAAACACTTTGGAAAAAGAGTTCCTCTGTAAATTACTCCAAATGCTGTGGGTTTTAATCTTGATTCATTGATAAATTGATTTGATTTGGTATTCATAAAATGATCTGATTGTATCCTTTGACCTAGATTTTAGATCAAAAATAATCTAAATATTTGAAGGAAATATTAATTATTATTAGGAAAGTCACAAAACCAAAAAACATGCAGTAAACCTGTGGCTTTGGTTAATACACTTGTGTAGATGTTATTGTGAGAATTTTGAATAAACCGTTAATAACAAATATTCAGTTTCCTTATTTTATAACCTGGCAAATGGTATTGGTTTTTTATGATCCTTTGACAAAGGAACTGTGGGCATCTTGCAAGGATGTGAAAGCATCCAACAGTGTAAGTGAGCAATGAGTTTTTGGTTCAAAGCTCCTGTACAGAAGGCGTAATCTAATCTTACGTAAAAAATCATATGCCAAAACATTTAGTATTATCCAGCTAACTGACTGTGTAATGCTAAATCATCTTTGGTCTTTTCAGTTTAGTTTAAAGTGATATGTGTACACAAAAAGACCTAAATAGATCTGAAAGCTTACTAATGGCAAATTAAACACATTCTAAGCATTCTGACTTCTTGAAGAGCAAAGGCTCTCTTTCTTTCAATAGTTTATTAACGTAGATTAATTGCATAGTGTCATAATTTTCTACATGTTCATGCATTTCTCTTCACACCGGATTGTCTTTGATTATAAGATAAAAGAAAATGGTTTGTTCTATCTCTGTACACATCAAATTATCTGCAGATTATACCTGTTACAGTGGAGTAATTTCATTTTTTGATTTCTCTACATGTCCTTAAAGCTGTGCTTTGCATACAGATTCTGGAAAGAACCTGCTTCTGGTTTGCTTTCACAGGCAGAAATAAGGTACAACTTCATGAAGGTCTATAGAGTTATAATGGTATATACCTGTGTATATATCTTGCCTTGAGCAACTACTCTTTTTATATAGCTTAGCAGACCTCTATCAATAATCAGTTTTGAAGAGAATGCTTTGGGATGCAAGGTACTGTTGTTGAATAAGGAATAAGAAAATCAGTTGTCTTTTAAACTATCCCAAATTTATTTGGAGAGATATGTCACTTTATCCTCTTGTATTGATATTTAAAGGCTTAAAATATCTGTCATATAACTGACTTGATGAATTTAGATTATCCAGTACCAGACTGACTCACCTCACCAAGGAGAAATCGGGATACTGTTGTTAATTCTGTGCTAGTGCTTATTGTTGTGTCTCTGGTGATATAATCATATTGATTAATATAATAGTAAAGGTAGCATAGTTAGTTTCTGTTTTACATGATACCTTTGTTTTCCAAATTTCTGATGCAGTACCACTTGAATTCTAGCTGTCAGATCAGGGTAAGAGTGAGTCTTCTTTAAATGTGACAAAGAATTAACTATTTAATGTTTGCAACTCTTTAAAAATCTAGCCTGAACCATCACCTGTTTATCTGTCTATAAATCAGAGGTAGACACAATAATTTCTTGAGGATTTGCCTTTCATGGCCAACTGATTTTAATTCCTGCTTTATTTTATAAATAAATGTTTAAGTATCTGTTCACCTGAGGAATGCTCCCTGCAGCTGTTTTTAAATGGATTGATGGCATCATCTCACCTAAGTTCAGCCACCTAAAAGACAAGCAGCAAGTGTCAGGAATTGTCAAGTCCATAGAGAACAGAAACTACTTGCAGCATCTTTCCTCCATCATAAAAGGAACATAAAAGTTACACATTTGAAACACTGTGACTGTTGTTAATACCAGAAACTATAGGCATTAGTTAATTCTGTCTGCAAGATCTCACTAATGCTCTTATTTGTCTCAAAAGCCAATACAGAGGAATGGTGAGCTCTTTGCCACTGTTGAGAATTGCTTCTTCACAAACATTTTTTAGAAATTGTATTATCTGTGAAATAATTACTTACTAAAACCCCTGAGATCTTACTTGCCTCTCTCCAAACAACTCAATGAGAAAAATAATTGCATTATAAAGTTTGTATTTTTGTTTTTCAGAACTGTGTATGCAAAGGAAAAAGTCCCTGCTTTTGTGATAGCACAAAAGGTAGTAAGGTAAGAACAGATACATTTTCTTTTTTTAATATCAGCTTTTATAGTTGGAAATTGTTGATCGATGATTTCAGTTGATACAGTGAGTGAACTTAGTACATGATAGTATTTTGCCAACAGAGTCTACAGAGAATGATTACCTTACAAAATTCTGTTAACTTTGGGGAAACTGTTTAAGTAAGACTCTTTAACTGTCTTAGTGTATTTACAACACTGTGTGATGTTTGGACTCCAGCAGAACAACTGTCCAAAGCACCAGGTCTCTTTCACTGACTCCTAACAAAGGCCATTACCTTGGCAGCTGCTCTCCTGTTACAAATTTCATAATGCCATCAGGAGTCTCGTGTTCAGTGCTTCCCTCTCTACCTGCCCCCCTTTGCCAGTTCCTGAGGGAAAGCTGTACATACTGGCATCAAACAGATAAACTTCTTGTAGATCAAGCAGGGGATGATTTTCTGCATCCTAATCATAAACACCTTGCCAGCACTGAAGGAACAGCAAATCCATCAGCAGTAACAGATCCACAGCTCTGCCTGTTGCCAAGAACAGCTTGGCTGAGGCTCTGAGTGGCTTTTAGACAAACCTGAATTACCCAAATGCCAAAAATTCTTTGAAACTCCTGCTCACAGTTGGAAGAACAACTGATTCACAAATGAAAGGGGCATTATTGAAGAAGTCATGGTTGCGATTTAGGCAGCCATGAACACAGAAGTTGCCATACTAAACCTTATCAACAGATTCCAGACATCTATAAAGATCTAGGCTTATGATTAATCCCACTGATTGGTCCCATCTGCTTTTATGAAGTTGGAGGAAATTTATCTGGAAGTAAATATGTTTGTTATTAAAATATATATTAATAAGTGGGAAAAGAGAATACTAATATTATCAGTAAAATCTCCTTGTTTATTTTTCATATTCCTAGTTGGTCTAATATGACTTTGTCCTAAGCAGTGAAATTGAAAGCAATTGAAAACTAGAAAAAAACAAGCTGCCCACTAAAAGAGAAATATTAACAAGAATGGACATCTACAACTTATCTTTATCAGTTCCATGTAAAATAACTGAGCAATCTGTGGCTAAGGGTAAATCATTATTTAGACTGATGAAAATTTTCGTGCAGAAAATCAGGATAATGACATTAATCAATATGTTTTGCTAATTATTCAGTGTTTAGAATTCTCCAACCTGAAAATCCTCTGATCTTGTTGATCTGCTAAGAAGAAAGTGTGGCTAAAATGGCCTTTTCTGTAGAGAGGGCAGTGAAGCTGTCAGGAGAGTGCTGTGCTGCTCTGGATTCAGACAGGTCGAGTTTGGTTTTCCTGTGAGCTGGTACCGACCCCCCTCCAGCGGCTCATCCTGGGATAGCATTCATCCTCCTACCTTGGGATGCTGCTACATGAAATAAAAAACTATGCTGATTTATTATATAGATCTCACAGGCACTTTAAAATGAAATTCTTATATTCATATGTGTGGGATTATGTTTTATATTGAGATATATATTTAATTACTATTTTTTAAATTTGTATTTCATTCAGAAGCTATTTAAAATCTGGTGAGTTTGTGGGATTTTGAAGAGTGAGAATTGGTGCAGGGAAAAGCCAAAATATTTTTCTTCCCAGACACATCTGTTGGCTCCTGTCTTGTACATTAAATAGGATACTCCAGCTTCTGCACAGCAAAATTTCACATGCTTTCTTTATATAACTTTGTATAAAGCAATAGGAAAATTGGCTCTGAGAGAATTGATAATCCCATTCTCTCTCCCCTATGTGATGTAAAAGGTGGTGAACTGGCAGCTCTTCACTGATGTAAAACTGAGAATGCTAAATTTCTGCTGTCTGAAGGGCTGAAAAACATTTTCTGTGAGCTTCCAGGCTTGAAGCACTTAATTTAAACCAAGTTAAGACTTGGATATTTTATATTTAATTAAAAAACCTGAAAATTCCCCTTTCATTAGCTTAGCCTACTGTATTCTGTTTCTATAGCTTCAGCTTTGTTTCCTTTACATTGTTTATTTATTTGAATTTGATCTTAAAAAAAAATTAAAAAGTAATTTGGTGTCTTAATTTCTGAGATTCAGAAAAAATTCGGTATTTTGCACGTAAAGCAAGAGGGTTTTATTCTGTCTGAATGGCTTTGTTGCATTTGACTCCCACTGTTTTCTTCCTTGGCTTTCCTGAAGAGATATTGATGGTCTGGAACTGACTTTGCTGTACAGCAGCAGCCATTACATTTCTCAATTTGTGTTGCTAAATATAATGCAGAAGTATTAACCAGGAATATGTGTCAGCTGCTTTCTTAAGCTTTTCATGATGTCAGCTAACTTCTATAGTCTGCAAAATTCTGAGTACTATCTTGTGCTCTGATAATTTAGCTGTACTTTCTGAGCATGTGGTGCCATGGGGCTGAGGCAGCCCAGAGATGACCACAAAAACAGGTCAGTGTGGGCAAGGGCACTGATCTGCCACAGCAGAAGAAAGCCAAGAGGTGCTAAATGCCTTAGGAGAATTCATGGATATTTGAAGAGTTAAATTATCTTAATGTTTACAGGGTGAAAAAGGCTTTCCTGGTGTTCCAGGTCCACCTGGACAAAGAGGCTTTCCTGGTCCAGAAGGGCCTCCAGGGCCACAGGGACCAAAGGTAGGTATGTATGTGAGACAGAGAGATACACACAGAGAAACAACTGTGCTTGATGGTCAAAGTTAGCTTAGTTACAAAAGTTTGCTTAGTTACAAAACCAAACCAAACCAAAACCTGTCTCAGAGCTTCCCATTTGGCAGGGATGTTGTTTGGTTACCAGCTGCAAGGGTCATTTTGACTGCAGCAGAGAAGGGCTGATATGACCATGGGCTTCTGTGGTCAGTTGTCCACTGGCCAGTGCTAAAGCAGCTGGGCTGAACTGCCAGAGACAATGAACATGGGTTTAGACAGATTTTTGCAGCATACCCTGAGTTTTTGTTTTAGTATCAATTAATATCTTGGCATTTGTTGCTGAAAAGAAAGTAAACTAGCTATTACTGAGACAAATATGAAAAATAGATTTAAGAAAATTTGAAGGGAAACATGTTTTTAAGATAAATCTTGGTCTATTTAGGAGGTACCTGGTTGCCTGCAGTATGGAGGGGGTGGCTTCAGTGACCTGAGCTTGCTTGCTTGCTTTCCCAAATGCCTAAACTTTAAAGCATTTTCCCAAATGCTTTCTTTCCCTGCATATGAATTTTCAATAACTCCTGCCTAAGTAGAAAATACCAAAAAATTGTGCATTAAAAGCATTTTATACATATTTGTCTTCAGGAACAGTAATCTTGCAGTTATCACTAAATTAGCTCTGGTGAATAACTTACTTCTGTGTAAATATGGTGTGAACTCAGCCACAGCGTAAATCAGGAAGGTGCTGCCACAATCAGATTATGTCTAGGACTTGCACTATGTAGCTGCAGCACTTAACTATACCTTTAAACAAGTTGGTTTTATGGTTTTCATTTGTTTAAGTATTGTTGCATTATTGTGTCCTATCTTTTTTTTACAATATTTTCTGGAAGTGATACTCATAGATTTGATACCTGTTGATGAGGCTTTTGTCTGAACTCCTTGAAGTGTTTAGTATAGCATTTCCCTTTAAGTAAATGATAATAATTCTGCAAGAGTGGCAAAATTAAGGCTAGTTTACCTAGCAGGACCTCTCTTAGACAGAATTGCCATGTGTTCTATTGTGTGCGAGCTAGCCTCTCCTCTCCAATGTCTCTACATTATCTGAAATGGAATGTGGCCCAGGATTTTAGAAGCTGTACTGTTCTTCACATTTTCCATTTCCTTTCTGGGAACAGTAAAGTTTTCTTGCTAGCACTAAAGCTCTAACCATCTTGAAAGAATTCCAGCAGGTTCTGTGCAGACAGTGCAGTGTCACCGGCATTCTTTGCTGTCTTTCAGCCTTGCTCTCCCATCTTGCTTAGCCCCCTGTCAGCTTGCTCCTGGTCTTCCTTTCCATGCTCAACAGTACAGGTGACAGTACATACATCTGTGTGATCATTACATGGGCATCACCCATATCTGGGAACCTTCCAGCTTTATCCTCACAGGGAAGCACTTCCAGGTCTCACAGTTTTACCAAATCCATAGCAACTGCTTTCTCAACATACACAGTTATTTGTTTTGATCTATCATGAGGTACAGGTAATTTTTCACTATGAGGGTAGGAGGGTGGTGAGACATTGAACAGGTTCCCCATCCCTGGAAGTTCAAGACCAAGTTGGATGAGGCTTTGAGCAACATGTTCTAGTGGAAGGAGTCCCTGCCTATGTCAGAGGGTTTGGAACTAGAACATCTTTAAGGTCCTTTCCAACTTGAACCATTCTGTGATTCTATGATACATTCCCTCTAAACACTGGAAGGGAGGGCAGGACACCAAAATTTATGCAAGTTGTATGAAATGCTTGTTTCCTTTATTGACTGTAATAGGGCAATCATTTATTTATTTATATATTTATTTATTTAGCTGGTTTTTGTGTGCCCATGTTGGTATTGATATTGAAAATATTATGTGTCCTGTTGACATTTATGTGCTCTTTCTCAGTTGAAACATATTGAAAAACATTGCTTTCCATTTATGATCTAGGGTTCTCCAGGGCTTACAGGCTTAGTTGGACCCAAAGGTATACGAGTAAGTGTTTGTATTTTAAACAAACTTACGTGTATTAAATGTCATGCTAATTGCCAACTTGGTTCAAAATCTGTGAAAATAAAAGCAAAACATTATGTTTGATTTCAAGGTATGGTTAAAATTTAGGACACGATCTATGCACAAGTATTACTTATTTTTAGAACTTTTGCTCTTTTTGCTACACTTTGCATCCAAGGTTGTTGCTGTATGTATTGGATATTTGGGTGCGCAGTGAAAAAGTCACACTAGAATACCAAAAAGAGTTGTTTGGGGTTTTTTTTCTGTGGGCAAAACCAGTGTGTGTAACCATTATGCTTGGTTCACAGTCAGAAGAGTTAAGGAAGTAGTGATCTTTTCATACAATCGTACTTGCACTCATTCTTATTATGACTGTAATCAAAGAAAAATTGCCTAATGAGCTTTTGTTTAATTTTCTTAATATTATTTCTCTGGGTTAATATCATTAGGGAGTCGCAGGAATACCGGGGTTTTCAGGTCCTCCAGGCCTTCCTGTAAGTAAAAATGAAACTGATTTAACCATTTCTCTCTTACTTCAGTCTTCAGTGCACAATTATCCTTAGCTCAATGTGCTCACTCTAGTATCAACATCAACATTGTCTCTGTCAATTGGCCTAGAGATAAAAATCTTGGCATCAGCAATTCTTACTCATTGTAATGATTTAAGAATACATTGTAATCTGTCAAGTCTTGTGAAACATTGCTCTAACATAAACTCTTTCAGTGTTTCTGTAGGCAATATGAATGTGCAAAAACAAAGCTTGTGTCAATTTCGTGCTTCTTTTAGGGTGAACCAGGAACTGTTGGTCCTCCTGGGCTCCCAGGTGTTCCAGGATGCAACGGCACAAAGGTACAAACCAAGCTGAGTGTTCTGGAAATTGCATTTGGCTGTGCTTGGGAACAGCCAAAAAGTGTTCGTTCTAAATTTCTGCCAATATACAACAACTTTCTATTTGTTTGTTTTGGTTTGTGACCTTTTCAGCTAGAAAAACTTGTGTTATGGGACCAGAGAAAGGAAAAGTCTACTGTTTTGTGGAAAATAAATACTTAAATAATACATTCTAATGGCCTTTGCTAAAAGATAAAAACAACATTTGATATTTTGAAATATTACTTTTTTCATTAAATCCAGAAGACCTAATCAGTTTTGTCCAGTATGTCCAGTATATCCTTTTGTTGCAATGGGTTATAAAAGAGATAGTTAATTAATTTTATTTTGCCAGCTTGAAATGAGAATTCATAAATCCTGAAAGTAATTAAGAGAAAAGGCTCAATGTTAAGTTACAGATTTACCAGATTTTCTTTGCATTAGCAAAGAGGGAGTCAGCATAATGCCTACTACAGAAAATCATGGATTACTAGTGAAACTATGAACTAATCTGAACAGTCTAGGATAGAAGTCAAGCTACATAAAATGGGATGATCCTCTTCTAGCAACATATGGTGGTCATGAACTCACAGTGTGTTTAGTGTGATAGCATAAAAGCTTCTGTAATTATATTTGCCAAAATCAGGCCAAATAATAAACCATAATATGCATTAACAATCACTGTTACTACTTTCAGGGTGACCAAGGATTTCCAGGACCTCCAGGTCGGAGAGGTTCTCCAGGCCTTCCAGTAAGTGTGAAATTCATGATTGTGTGCATTCCTACCACATAAAGCCAGCCCCTGAAGGAGTGTAAAGCCTCATGTTAGCTCATACTGACAATACTTGAAATATATAGGTTTCCCCATATAAATAGTATGAAAACTATGTGATAAAGAGACCAAAGTTAAAAGTAGTGCTTTATTGTCTGCATGTTGGGCCTCAACTTTTAGTTAATGACTGCATGAAAATCGTTGACTGGAATTGGCTGTCATGGGATACTCATGAAAATTTACCACTTACATCCCTAAAGGTGTCCAAAATATATTTAATAGATTGCAGCTTCAGTTCATGCCTATCTTTGAGCAAATAATGGCTTAATTAAGTCAATAAGAACCAGGAATTAAATCCAGAACTTCTCACTCTGGGTGCATTGCTTTAATTACTGTAGAAATACGTTTGAAAGAGAAACTTTTAAGCAAATGTAAAAGGAATGCTGTCTTTCAAGTTCCAGTAGTTTCAAATCTAATAACTTCTAAACATGATCTTTATTTTACCAGCTCTGCTGATTTTATTTATTAATTTATTAAGGTCAGGCTTCAAAGCTGTTTCTGCCTTCACCTGTAAAGTTGTACCTGTAAGATTGACTATTTTTTAACAACATGCCCTTTCTTCTTAAATTTAAATCTGGGCCAGTTAACATGAACCTGGCTATGCACCTTTATGAAGATAAATCACCTGAACAGCACCAAGCTTAGACAATATTTAGAATATGTTATTTCTGCACTCTTATTTTTCTGTTTCAATATGATTGTTATTCTTCCTAGGGAGTTGCTGGTATCAAAGGAGAGAAGGTCAGTTATTTGCATCATATTACACAAAGTATTTATTGGTTATCAACAATTTGTGTTTGTTGCTCTTAACCTCTCCATTCATGGGAAACAGAAGGTTTACCTTCCAGAAGTAGCAACCACAAAGTTTGGTGCTTCCTTTTTCCTAGTAGCATTCACCTCAGGTGGCAAAATTGTCTATAATTTTTGAGATTACAGTTACTACTGTTACTGTATGTAATGAATTTAACACTTTCAAGCACACAAATAACTAAGCTCCTCCCCCAAACAGTTCATGAATTCATACAGAAAGCTGCAGATGCACTAGGGAGTATTTTAAAGGGGTAAAAAGTAACAAAAATAAATTGAAGGCAAGGACTGTGTAATGTAGGTATATCTGAAAAGAAAACTGCTCCTAACAGAGAACTGTAAGGCCTGCAAAATGTATATTTGGTTTCATAAAATCTTTTTTTTAAGGGTAGAGCTATCTGTAGTGGACAGTTTCCATCATTATGCAATTCTGATGTTGCTTGTTTCCCTACAAACTGAAGAAGATTTGTTGCACTACAGAGTTCTACAGCATAACTTTTTAATATTTCTTTCTATCTAATTGTCCAGGGGCGCCCTGCAGAGGGATATAGCCAAGAATATGGTGCAAAAGGTGATCCTGGATTACCAGGAATGCCTGGTCTCCAGGTAACTCAAAATAAAGAGGTGGTGAGATAGATATGTGTGAAAATAAGCATTAATATATATAAACACATTCTACATAACACGAGTATGTATTTAGTTTATTTTGTATTTTGCATAGTTTAAGTGTATTATTTATTTAATATAGATACAGTATTTTTTACAATTGTATCACTGATTTCTTAACCAAAACCAGTCAGTTTGCAGCCAGATTGCAGAAAAACAGTACTTCAGGTGTGGAGAAAAACTGGTCACAGATCCATGAGTTTATTCCTATAGAATAGAGAACAGAACAGAATAGAATAGAATAGTTCACTTGGAAGAGACCTATAGTGGCCATCAAGTCCAACTGCTAAAATTCTCATTGAAGTTAAGACTGAACAGGTTAGACCAGCTCAGTTTCTAGAGTACTAACAAAGGACAGAATGGTCCATATTTCAAGAATGAACATTAACAGGGGAAGGCAGGGCTGACATTTCTTCTGACTGTTGGAATAAACAGCATTAAATTAAAAAGAAAATTAAAAAATTAATAATTATAATTAATTATTAATTATAATAATATAATTTAATTATTTAATAATTTATTTCTCTGGGGAAAAAAAGCTTTAAAGTATAGGATTTATTGCATAGAATATTTAAAGATTGAAGGCTTATTAGAGGCATTAATAGGACCATATGGATTATGAGTCCACATTTCTCAGAGGACTTACATCCTCACTTGAGTAGTTTAGTTTTAGAACAAACTTGTGTTTCAAAACATATGCCAAACAATAAAGCAGCAAGGAAGAATTATATGTCTGTGTTCTCCTAGATAGGAAAAGGAAATTCAGAAGCAGAGCTGCTCCTCTAGTTCTTATTCAGTTCTTTGAATTTAGTGTTGTGTTTTGCTGATAATCTTGCCAGGGGATTTATTCCTGTTTCTTTTTTAATATGCAGGGTGCCCAGGGTGCTCAAGGATATCCTGGGGAACTTGGACCACAGGGCCCTCCAGGACCTTTAGTATGAATTTATGTCTCACTTGTTACTTTGACCTTTGATTTTCCCTAAACCCTATGGAATTAACAGATACAAGTACTTCACTCTCCCAGACTTATTTGAGCTCTAGACACATGCGTATGTAAAAACTGTGGCGTTTTGCACACATCTGATTTTTTTTTCAGTTTCTTTTGGTTACTTTTATGCATGATAATTTCTGTATTTTCAGAAGCATCCCTTGTCCATGTGGGCATAAATTTTAATTTTCAAATTACTACCCATTAACTCACTTTAAATACTAATATGCATTACATTTGCATACATATGTTTGCAGCTAGACTGTATAAACCATCTGTCACCCATTGGCACTGACTTCCAGTCGTAAGGGTGGAAGAAAGAGTGAAAATATGATATAGGTTCTGTGAAAGTTGGGTACTTCAAAACACCTATATCAGAGAAAAAGACTGTAAGTTTTTTGTTTTGTTTTTGTAGGGCATGCCAGGGAAGCCAGGACCTCCTGGACCTAAGGTAGTCTCAGATTGGTAATAAAAATGAAAGCTTCTGTTATGTGTAACATAAATTAACCCGTATTTAAGTGTTTGTAAAATAAATAAATAACATTAGGGGATTTCTTTTCAGGGTCTTATGGGACTGAAAGTAATAGGAGCCAAAGGAAGAAAGGTAATTTCGTAAGAAGCTTTAAACATTTTATAAGTTTTGTTTCTGTTTTCTGCATTTTCTGATAGTGCTATGGTGAAACGTTTGGGGAAGTAAGTACTATGAAATGCAAATTTTCAGTATTTATTTGGGAGTCTATTGTTGAAAAATGGAAACATGGCAATGCTAGGGTCAAAATATTTTCACACAAGAGCCGATGATACAAACATCTAGACAGAAAATTGGACACTGAAGAGAAGCCAGTAATTAATATTTACTAACACATAGCATTAAATTAATATATATAATTTGTGTAGTGCTCCTAGTTATCTAAGCAGATAAACCTTGGTAAATATATAGCATTTGTAGTCTCACAACTTCTGGCCAATGTATTTTCAGTGTCACCCTTATGATGTGAGAAAAACTCCCCATTTTGAATAAAAATCGGATAAATTGTCATTCCCATTCTTGCTTTGTGTTCCATGTAACCTTAAGCCAGAAATTACTGCAAACACCCACATTGTCTCTCAGCACCCAGCCTGGAGCATAGTCAATCTGAATACCCTTGCAAGAAGTCTCAGTTATTCTGATTGACCTGCACAGATGAAGCTGTGATTGGTTTAAGCATTGTAATCACTACCAGGAATGTGCTAGGAGTTTCCTGGAAAAAACCATATTCCTATAGACCTCATTTTTCATTAGTAGTGGCTCAGGTGAGCATGGAGCATCTTGCTTCCTTACAAAAGGGCAACACGTACTTGGCTGTTGTGCTGCAAATTTGTGCAAAAGCATTCCACTGGCTTAAAATCATTGGAAATTGTGGATATTGTTTTGTTGAGCTCCACAGGAGAGAATCACATTGAGGACTTTCTAAAAGATCCTTAATGAGAAAGTGCACTTCACTACTAATGTTGTAAGTTAAGGATACGTGGAAGCTTGTTTTGTCTGTTAGCACCATGATTCTGTGACCTCCCTGGAACACCCAGACTGCAGCTTGGAGGATGTCACCAAAGACAGTTCATGTAATTTACTGATTGACATAATTAAATAGAGAGAAATATTGTAATCAAGGAGATATTTTTACTTGATTTAGAGTTAAAATAGTTAAGTAACAAATAGGATTAAGAATTTAAATTGTTTCTAGAATCTGTAACAAAAATCAGCATATTCATTTTTATATTAATAAGCTAGGGGAAGGTTAAATCTTCCATATATCTTATTTACTGTAATCAAATAGCAAGCAAAGGGAAGTGTTAACTGGATTAATGGCTGAGTGTAATGACAGAAGAATTTTCACAATATCAAAAGTATAGCAGTAGTAATTTAGGCAATTTTTAAGCTTGTCATTTGCTCTCTTTTTCTTTTTTCTTTCAAGGGTGACACTGGGTTGACTGGACCCCCTGGGCCCCCAGGAACTGTTATTGTGACGTTGAGCGGACCAGACAACATGACGGTAGTGAAATTGTTAAACATCCCATTCAGATAAGCCATCTGACTAGGTTTTACTGTGAGAGGATGTTTTCTTCTTCTCTGCTCTGATAACATTTCCTTTTACCCATCCTAACATTTTTCAGAATTTCTTAATTACATTCTAAACTCTCTTAGAGTGTTTGTGGAGAGCCAGCACAGCTGACCTGTGTGCTCACATGCACATCTGCACATGCCAGTGCAATGCTTCTTGCTTAGCAGTACCCCACCTGCACAAAGAGTACATCACTTTTGCTTCACCAATTCCACATGGATGTGAATTTTGCATCAAGATGGAATTGAGGAGGGAAGAGAAAGATTGCAGAAGAAAGATTCAGCTTCTAGGCAGACCAGCTCTCCCTGTTCAAATCAAATATAGAGCACCTGAATCACATTCCTGTCCCAGCTGTGGTGGCTTATCATTAAATAATGACAGTTTTTCAGCAACATTGGGCATTACGGTTTAGAAACTTCTCAAAACTCCTTACATAAATAGTTTGGAGCGTGAGTCTAACCTGGTAATAATTAGACAGTCCATAAAATGTGGCTTTACAATCACCCTGGGATGTGGCCCAGTGGTGCTACACTGTAGTGTAATCTAATCTTGCACCAACAGAGACAAGGATGTTGTAGGTGGCCACTACAATTATGTTTTGAAAGTAACAATAGCTCCAGTGAAGTAACTAAGGTTTATTTGGGGGTTTTGCTTGTTTCTTGTTGCTGTTTGTGGGGATATTTACTGCAGTCCCTTTGCCTACAATCACAAGTAGGTTGTTTTGACCTAGTTTTATTCAGAAATGTGCAAAAACAGTTTCTTTTTCAAACATCACTGACTTAGGCAAGAACACCAGTGTGAAGTTTCTGTTTCTTAATCAGGTGAGTAGAACCATCTCTGCTCAAAGAATTTTGCTGGTGACATAAGGATTTCCTGTTTGTAGAACCAGACTGAAATGGTGTGCACAGAAAAATCCAAGACACCACAGTAATCTCTTCTTTTCTGTGTAATAGGAATTGAAAGGAGAAAAAGGAGAAAAAGGATCAAGAGGACCCCCAGGGCCAATGGGATTTACAGTAAGTGACCAGGAGTAAATCCCTTAAATCCAGATGCTCCGGCAGCATCACCTAATAAATGCTACTCTTTACAGACCAGTATTTACACTAAGTATTTCAATCCTTATTGGCAAGAATAGAACTAATGAACAGAATAAAATACCTATTAATAGCATTCCAACTGTATTTTTTTAAAGATAAAAAATTATACATATAGATTTAACTTAGAAAATGTGAGTTTCAAAACATGAGTATCCTCAGTGTGGTTTTGTTCCAGGGGCCGGTTGGTGATTCTCAAAGTGAGAAGGGTGACCGAGGAGAACCAGGAGCACAGGTGTGTGCAAGCAGTTGAATACATTTGTGTTAATCCTTTCTGAAAAACAGTTTTGCACTAGTGTTGCTGTCCAGGTTTTGTCTCACTGCTACTCATAGCAAATTTGCTTAGATTCAAAAGCCCTTTCCTGCAGTAAACTAGACAAGAGCTGGAAGTCATAATTTCATGACTACAGAAGTGACTGTACTTGCATGAGTACTTGGAATGAAGGTCAGTTGATTGTGAGTACACTTCTATTTTTTTTTTTGCTATAAAGGTTCTCCTGTTGAAACTTAATAAAAAGGTGCTCAGCTAGACATGTACTGGCTTTATAGTGCAAGGGTATAAGTAGAAAACACCAGGTTTACTTAAGGCAGTAGATTTAAATTAGTATGTTCAACCAGCAGCTATGTGGAGACAGGAAGAAAGCTGCATAAGAGTTACTCCATTAACAGCATACAAAAAAATACTTATTAAAAACCCCATGCATATTAAAATACTATTTACCTCATTATATTTTTTTGGAAGTTAATTAATGGAAAGCTATTATTTTTATTCAAATGCCTTTCAAACTTTCAGATAAAAAATAGTCAGTAACAGAAGCAAGGTCTTAGTAACTAAAACTGCTAATCATAGCAAACATATATAATCAGGTGAGAACCCTAAAATAGTCCAAAAAATCAAAATGTTTTGTGACATTTTCTGAATTCAGATTTTGAATACATTATAAAAGCAATACTAAGAAAAATATTTTTGAAAAATTAAAAATTTAATTCAGTCCAAATGTGTGTATTTTTGAAACTTTTCTCATACTTCTTGTGGTTGTAATACATTTTCTTCCACAAGGAAAAGTAGCAAGACAAGACCCTGGTACTACCTGAGGGTTGTTCTTTCTTCAGTTTTATGGTGCTGTAATGTCAGAGAGCAACTTGATGGTTATTTTTATTATTCCTATACATAATAAAAATTTCAATTTGAGTTCCTAGTGTAAAGTTCTGGTTCTTGCTCCCCAATGTGTGTTATTAATCCTCCATTTTCTGTGTTTCTTCCACATTGTCTTCTGTTCCCAAAAGCCTTGTCCTGTCATGCAGTATTTTTTTAGAACTCTTCTTAATTGACTTCTCCTGGTGGAGGAACTGGTAGAGCACCCTTGCTTTTTTTGTGTATTGATCTAGAAGAATGCTAATGAAGTATTGTTAAGGCATTGATTGATTAACTGTTCTAAAAAGAAAACAAAACTTTTTTTTTTGCAATAAAATTATATCAGTGAGCAAAAAATATCAAATTGGTGTGGGTTTTGCATTCTAGGAAAAAATTTGCGCTATTTTGTGCAAGTGAGTTTTGAGCTTCTGGGGACATAATTCTATTTTTCTTATAAGTTCTGATGCCTTTTTGCTGTTTCTTCTGCTGCTTACATCCAAATTCATGGTCTGGTGTTTTCAAAATTATTTTAAATTTCATTAATTTATTCTGTGGGGAAAAAAAAATTAAAATCCCCTTTTTTCCCTGTTCTGAGTTTTTAATCTCCCCCTACCCTCCTTGAATCTTTTTACTGCCTTCCTGCTGTAGATTTTAATGAACCAGGTTTTCCTCATTTCTCTCTTCAAGTTGGCAAGCAAGGTATCCACATGATCATTATTTCATTTCATTCCATTCTGTTTCTCTCCCCATTTCTCCCTTTGTCTCCTTATTTTGTTGTTACAAATTGCTCAAACAATTGTTTCTTGTTGCCACACAAGATACAAGACCCCAGCAGATGCTGCCAAATGGGCCATGGAAAGCAGCAAATACCTCTGGCATGCTGCCTACTTCTGGTTTCACTTTTCCATCTACTGCCCTGCCTCAGATACCTTTGAAGTGCACTCTCTATTCCTTTCCATTAAGTCCTCAAGTTGTCCCATGCAGGAGATGAGGTTCAGAGAGTTTTCCTTCAGTGTCCTTCCAAGCACATCATGGCAAGGGCTGCTCGCTGTTGTATTGTTTTATCATTTGTCTTGTTTCTGCAAGAACCTGATTTTTCACCAGGCTCTCTGCACTTGGCTGGCACCTTGTGCTGCTGGAGCTTGGCATAAATAATCCTCCACAGGAGGAGGAATGTCAATGGAATATCTTACTACCTGTTTTGTAGAGTTTTATGAACTTTAGTTATGATTAATGAGTACTTTAAAATAATCTTAATGGCTTTTTACAGTTTACACAGTTTACAGTTATGTGCACAGCATTGAGTTGCTATGCTCTTTGACTGCAACATCCTCACTTAGATTTTTTTATTTTATTTTTCATTTTTCCTTTGTAGGGGAAGCCTGGAAAAGAAGGTGCCCCAGGTCCACCTGGCTTACCGGTAATGAAGGAAACCTAAATGTTTTCTAAGTGATAGAATTGTCATAAACAGATGACTATCTTCCTGTCACAGCTTTTCTCTCATTGTGGAATATGTTTCAAAATGTTGATTTGCATACACTGAAACATTTCCTTCATGCAGCTGGCCTTGGAACATACCATGTCCTCACAGATTTATGTGCAGGAGACAGAGGCTCAGTTCACAGATGTCATTGTTTCTATGTCAAATAAAAAGACCTATTGCTTGCTGTTGACTGTCTAATGAGTTTGAGACATACTCCAAGTTAAGCCAAATTAATTCTACTGAGTTTTTTCTAGTTAGTCACATTGAAATTTTTGCAAGAGTTATACGTTCCCTTTAACATAAATTAAGAAGAGAAATGAATAGGTTTTATTCACTAGGATCAAAGACATTGTTTTACAAAGAAAAATTATTGTCAGGGTCATGGCTATCTTGGCCTGAAACAAGATGACTAATAGCTATTAAACTGTAATTTTATCAACATATAGTTCTTAAAATACACCATTTTAGAAGCAAAATAGTTTCATTTGTGTACTAATTTAAAAGTTGGAGTTGTTCAAATGTGTTTGAAATACTGTATCCAATTGATTAAATATCAGTTCTTTTTACTTCATCTCTACTTTCACAATATCATTAGTCTCAGTGACCTTATAAATATCTTACCAAAATTCTTACTGCCAGAATAGTCAATTGCACATCTTACATAACATCATCTTTGTCATGCTAAAACGACCTTCACAGGAAGCCTAAACACGTTCCAGTCTGACAAAGAACACTGAATGACAGACCACAAAGCTCTACAGCCTCAGCTAACAGAAAATTATCTGCCATGACAAAGACATGTCGTTGCTCTGTTACCATTTCAACTTCACTGACTAGCAGTGCATTCAACTGCACAAGCCTGCAAGAAGTTCCTCTCCCTTTCCTGTAATCACTTGCAGAGAGCCTTAGCCTGCACTGATTTCCCTCCTGGTGCTGCTGACACCTCTTGAGATCAGCACCATCCTGCAGACTGAGCACATTCTGGGGGAGGGTGTTGAATGGGAGAGTCTTGTATTGTGCTCTGTTTCTCCCCTTCAGAAATAGTTTGCAGAGGGAGAACAGATCAGAGACTCCTCCACTTGTGTCATGCAGAGCAGCTTGCCCTTGGGAGTGTTGGAATGTGCTGTAATAAATGCAGGTTTGGGTGGGACACCTGCAGCTTTTCCTTCTGACATGAAGCTGTACCTCAAACTGGGACCTCCACTGCAGTTTCTTCTCCTGAGCAAGTTGCAGTCCCTTTGCCATCACCATGAAAGATTAAAGCTTTACATTTTTCGTCTTACTGTTGTCAGTACTAAAAGATTAATCCTTGTAAAATTGTGTACTGTCACCTGCAGGGACAAAAGGGTGAACAGGGCAAGCCAGGACTGGCTGGAAGGCAGGGATCTAAGGTATTGTTCAATGGTTTTGTTATTGCTTTTGATGATGAAGATAAGATGTATTTGGGGGTTATTATATAATTTTATCACTGTGTATATAACATGTTCCACTTGGCCTAAGAGATGACAAGTAAGGGTATGATGGAACAGGGAATGGATCAGCTGAAACAAACCATGTGTTTGAACTGGTGTCTATCTATGCTAATGAGTTCCTGTAGGTTTTGGTGTATGCAGCTGAATAGTTTGTAAGGAACAGAGATGGGGTGGTGAAGGACTGGTCAGCAACAGATGTTTTTCCTTAATGTTTTGAGCAATGTACTGAAGTAAGAGTGGGTAAATGTCATTGTCTTTAATAAACAAAATAAAAATATATTGTCTTTAATAAACAAACCTATCTCTGTTTTTAAGGGGATGAAAGGAAAGCCTGGACCACCTGGAGCCTGTGGTCGAGTAAGTATAAATTACCTTCATATATCATTTTTCTAAGCCATTAGGAAAAGAATAACCCAAATTTTTTGCATGAGGCAATAATGGATGTCCTGTGATGCTCTAATCAGGGATGGCTTTTGCAAAGTACAGATATTACTGGGATTCTCACACAGATGAGATCTTCCTTCATGTGGAATTGTATGGAACAGTATCTGTGCCTGGTTGGACCTCACCTGAATCCAGCAATTTTGGCAGGAGATTGGACTGCCAAAAAACAGTTACAAAAATGCACAGGAGTTAATATTTAAACCAATTTCTAATCACTTCAGAACAGAGTGCCTTAATTTTAAAATCCCAAAAACACCTTTTAAAGAAAGCAGGAGTTGGTGTGAGTACGATTTCCCTGTGTAGTCATGCTCTCTCCCTAGTGGCTTTCCTAAAGGCCCCATGTGCACCTAATGGAGACCTTCTGCCTAAATTGTTCAGAAGAAATAGCTTTGTAAAAAGCTGAAGTGTTTGTGATATTAACAGAGTACTAAAAAACAGTGCTGCTAATAAGGTCTTGTGGTGTCAGAACATCAAAATTATGAATGAGATTCAGTGTGAGGTACTGTGCTTCTCTCTTCCTGCTTGCAACTCTTTCTTTTCTTACCACCTTTCTCTTGAGACGGAGTATTACGATTATGTGGTTGGTGAAAAAGGGGATGAAGGACCCCCCGGACCTCCAGGACCAAAAGGTCAACGTGGCATGCCTGGTGAGTGGGACATCAAAACTACCATCCTGTGGCAAGAACAATCCACTCAAAGGGTACTGCAGACTACATTTTGATTAACCTTCCTCTGCCTTTATAAGAGTATTTCCTAAACTCACATCTAATTGCTGACTTGAAATGTATCCTGAGACTTTGATTTATAGCATTATTTACCCTTAAAAATAATTGCCAATATGCAACAGTTGCATGAGTGGTACATGCCTACTCAGGAAAAACCAAGTTCTTATTTTAACTTTTAAGCTTAAAATGAAAAAGATCAAAGTTTGTATTCAATCCTATTGAATAGTGACTTTGTAGAGTATAGAGTGGCTTATCTCAAGTTTTTTATATCTTGCTTTTACAGGGCCACAGGGTCCTCCTGGAGCTGCTGGTAGACCAGGTATATGCAATAGTAAAATACATTGTTCTTCCTGTCTGTTGCACTAGGCAGCTTTGTCAAATATTAATTCCTTTTATATTTAAGATTTTAAAAATATCTCTAAGTGCTGAAATATTGTCACCCATGAGCTCTGATGGGTCAAGTACTTAAGTTAAAGATGATTTTTAAATGTCTGTGGATTCTCACTTTGATTAATGTATTTCAAGATTAAAAACATTGGTGGGATGAACTTGGTGTGTTTGTCTGTCACTCATCCTGTTGAGTACTTACTTAGCTTTGAAATTCCATTTCTTCTTTAACTTTGTTTTTGTATTTTTTCCCCATTGGTTAGGTGTGTCAAGACCTGGTCTGAGAGGTCCCCCAGGATTTCCTGGGCCAAAAGGAACAAAAGGAGAGAAAGGACAAACTGGCTTGTGTATTGTAGGCCCTCCAGGACTGCCTGGAATTATTGGCAGGCCTGGTTCTGTTGGATTACCAGGTCCTCCTGGAGAACCAGGTACTTCTGGTTGCAGGTGTTTTGGATTTTATCAGATAGTTCTCTCTTTTAAATGAACTGTTGAATATCTCAAGTTGGAAGGGACCCATAAGGCTCAGAATACTGTTTTGATCTCATCCCTGCAACTTTTTTCTCTCTTAGCAAGTAGAGAATTGTCTGAATAATCTGTGATGTAATGGTGCTCGTTTCATTAACAGGTAGAGTAACATTTGGAACTGGCCTACCAGGACATCCTGGGGAGCCAGGGTGCACAGGACCCCCAGGACCTCCAGGAGATACTGGCATCAGAGGTCAGTTTCAGATAACTGTCACTCAGAAGTAGAGGGTACAATCCCAGAATCTTCATGGATTAGCATTAGATTTTTTAAATTCTAATTTACCTCGTAAGTAATTTTCTGCTTTCAGAGTTTTAAGAACATTCATTAGGGATAGTGAGATGTCTTCCTCTGCTTACACCAGCTGGAAGAGTGGTGATGTCCCAGTGCTCCACACCAGTTGTGCAGAACTGTGGCAGGGTGTAGATCTTCACTGGAACAAACAGTTCCAGTTTGGCAGGGCTCTGTACTCTGCTGTTGTTGTGTTCTTGCTGACAGTTTGTTTCTGAAAGAATCTGCAACTTCCATACGTAGGAGCTGCTGAATCTCTTTGCCCTTAGCTTATCATTAGAATGACCCTGAGTATTACAGAGTTCTGTTAGTTGGAAGGGTATGAACCTTACTTTTTTGAGAGAATTTGGCTTGTTAATAGAGTGACTGTATCCAAATTGTTTGCTAAAACTTGACTTGAAAAAATCCAGAGTTTTAAACCAAACGTTTCTGTCCTTTCAGTTAATTGTACTCAGTTCTGATTGACTTTCTGACCACAGGTAATTTAGTACTGTGTTGGAAGTGATCTTCCAACAAAATTAAGGCCATGATTCTACCACTCCTGGCCAAAAAGTGTTAGCTGTAACAAGCTAAACAGCACATTAGTTGAGCTTGAAAATTACTTGGTATGGAGCAACTAATGATTTTTTTTCATTCTAGGTGATGATGCTCGTGTGTGTACTGATTGTAGCTACATTCCGGGAATGCCTGGTCTTCCTGGTTCTCCTGGGCCTCGCGGTCAGGATGGCATGCCTGGTAAATTATCTTCTTCCTAACAGGATAGTAGGAGTGCAAATGATTTTGCTTTTAGCATGAGAATCAGGTGTGGGCATCTCTGCAGCCTGCAGTCCTTGAACTAGCCCTGAGGTTGTGGTGGTGAGTGTGAGAGCCTGGTGCAGTTCCCCCTGCTGATGTGAGCACAAGCCTTAAAAGATCAGAGCTCAGAGTGCTGATGGATTCTAGATACAGCCTGAAGCCAGCTCAGCCTCTGACGAGTGACCAATGTAACAACAGAAACACTGAATACTGGATGCAGTTACTGGAGCTTGTAAAAATCCATGTCCTTGTTTTCATTTTTCTTCACAAAATCTACTGTTTCTTTTGCAGGTAGAGAAGGAGCAACAGGACCAAAAGGTTCTCCAGGTTCTCCAGGAACACCAGGGTTTCCAGGGGCTCAAGTAAGACTGGTTTTTCAGATTAACATTCAGATTCCACAAGAATTATTTCAGAGAAATCTCATGGCTACTGTTACATACAGTGTCATACTGGGTGATCTCAACAGTTTTTTTCCTGTAGTAATGAATGTGTCAGCATGGTAGGCAAGGCAGAGAATGTGATGTATGGCTCACACAGCTTTACATGAGCCTGGTTGCTCTGTGCAGCAAGTTAGCCCAGGCAGTGAGGCAGGTAAATAAATACCTGTGTGATTAACCTGTGCTGCATTTCATGGTGCTGAGACTGCTTGTTCTGTCTGATATGGGCAGTCTATAGTTCCTTTATATAATTCAATAATTGTAGCACTCGCTGTAAAGCATATAGATAGATTTTTGTGTGCTGTGATCTTTGTCAAACTTCTTACTTCTATTGTTTCCAGCATACTCAGGAGTTGCTAAAGCCCCAGCTTTGGCAGAGTGCAGAGAAACTTGCTTCTCATCATAACCTCTTTCAGGGGTGCAAAGCACACTCCCTCCTGGGAAATGTTATGAAGAGGGAGGTCTGCCACCTGCTGCCACACACGTGTTATTTGGTTGTACTAACTTGTGCCTGTAGCAGTAATTATTCATGGGAAAGTACAGCCAGTGCTGTCCAATAATAAATCATGCACAAGTATTCATTGTACAGATGCAGAATGATTGTGCTAACAGGCTTTGCCAGGAGCCCCCTAAGAGTTCACAAGCCCAAGATTACTAGAGCCCAGAGTGCTTTCAGCTGGGACAGTGCACCTCTTTGTAACCTGTGGGGGAGAGAAGGGAGAGGGGAGTTAACTATGAACAGAGCCAGCTATGGCATTTAGAGTGTCCCTGGGGAAATATTCCCATGTGGAGGAGAAATCTCTAACTAGGTCCTAAAGTCCTTCTTATTGTGCTGTGATCTTACCTGTTAAATTACACTACATTATTTCTGCTTGTAGTAGCACAAATGAAATGGTAGTCTTGTCAAAAGAAGTAAAGGCCGTAGAAAAAAAAAAAAACAAAAAACCCACCAAAACCCTGTTCACTGAAGTGTGCTATTACAGAGAAGAAAAATGAGAATAGGGAGAACCCCTCTGAGGTATTTAATTTTTTAGAAAAAGAAAACCTGAAAACAGATTACCTACATCTAGCACTGAAATTCTTTTGATAACTCTATTCTAGGGACCTTCAGGTTTTAGAGGAGATCAAGGATGTAAAGGATCAAAAGGTGAGCCAGGATATGTATATCCAGAAGGGCCAAAAGGTGAGCGAGGAGATCCAGGAGCCAGGGGAGACAAAGGAAGAAGAGGTTCAAGTGGATTTCTGGGAAGACCTGGCTCTAAAGGATCCAAGGGTTCTAAAGGTGAAGAGGTGGGTATACACTTTTTATTGTTAGCATGGAAGTCCTGGAAACCTAAGTCAGTATTTTGTCTTGTACAACAATCTGTTTAGTCTATGCAGATCTTTCAGCTGAATATCCCCTACCTGACTGAGGGTATTGTCCTCAACTGTAACAACCATGTGCATGAATGAAGCAGAAGAAATATTCTGATGTAATACCAGAGAGATGAGGCCAGTGTAGGTACACATTGCTGAAAAACCTCAGCAGTCTAGTGAGGTGTTAGGTTGGATATTGATACTGGAGCATTTTATTGGATTTCTATGATGGATAAAATCTTTTAAAAAGTAATTTCCTAACTATTTATAATGCTTAATAATTCAAATACTTCCTGTTCAGTCTTTATGGG
The DNA here is from genome assembly GCA_013401135.1 of Cettia cetti. NCBI lineage: Eukaryota > Metazoa > Chordata > Aves > Passeriformes > Sylviidae > Cettia > Cettia cetti. Next base: position 32,219 of record VZUI01092117.1, on the reverse strand, counting down.
TTAATCTTCAGTGAGAACTGACCATAAAACTAAAATAATTACAGCAGAGCTCAGCAGAAACAAAAACTAACAGTTATTGTTGTCTTATGTTGGGTGAGAAAAATGATTCAGATATAACTGTCTCTAAAACTGACTCCACCATATTCAAAGAGAGTCAGAGCTGAAGTGTGTTTGGTTTTTTTGCCAAAGGTGTTTTAAAACAGAAGAAAAGAGTACAGTGCAACAACACAGTGATTGGAAAAAATCAGGCAATTGTATTTATTTGTAGTATAGCCCTCTTAATAGCCCTCTCTTTATAACCATTGGTACTCAAATTTATATTCATTTAATCACAGGTAAAGCAAAGGAAAAATATTTCTTAAATTATCATAGTTACTCTGTTACTAAAATAATACAAGATTATAGTCAGAGAAATGGGCATTTTGTTAAGAAAGCTGGTATGGAAAACAAGTAATGCTTGGTATCCTTGTGTAATCATTAGGGATTGGCTGGATCAAAAGGAGATAGAGGACTGCCTGGATTGCCTGGTAGACTTGGGCTTCCTGGAGAAATGGGGCTTCCTGGACTGCCAGGTTATGGACCACAAGGAGTAAGAGGTTTTAAAGGCTCTAAAGGAATGCCTGGACCACCTGGATTACCTGGAGAAGCAGGTTTGTAACTTCCCTATTTTACTGTGTTTTACCTGTGTTAAGGAGTACTTGGTTAAAAGCACTTGCAGAGATAGATTGAAATCAAAGACTTAATTTATGAAACATGGGAAACCTCTCCTTGCCATTGGACTTCCAACAGCATTGTCCCAACTTTGGTATGTCTGAAGATAGTAGTAAAAGTCTTAGTGTGTTAAGATAATTGAGATTGGAAGGGCCTCTGTGCAGTCTGAACTTCATCTGAGCACAGCTGCGGTATCAGACCAAGTTACTCAAAGCATTATCCAGTTGGTCCTTGAAAACCACCAAGGACAAAGACAGCACATTATCTCTGGGCATTGTGTTCCAGTGCTTGACACTGTGGAAACAAAAACTATTCAGATATGCAGCTGTTCATCACCGTTAGTGTAATCTAAATCAGCAGGGTTAAATGTAAAGGGCATAATAATTTTTGAGTGCTGAAAACATACCAGTGGAAGAACTCAGCTGCATGGCAGATACAGTCAAGCTTGCTTAATGATGATGCCCATTGAACCTTTATGACATGGAATTGAAGCCTTAAGCACTTCTCAGTTGCATCATTTTCCTGGTGACTTTGTGCTTGTTTTTCTGGGTCTCCACTAGACTGCAGGAGGGCTGAGAGGAAGACTGCAGGTGTCAATAAAATGATTTTACTAAATTAAGCCAGGATGTGAAGGCTTTTCAAAATCTGTTGGAGTTTCAGAAATATAGAAACTGTAGAAGTCTACATTTTTAGCCAAGTTGATTGATCAGTAATATTTTTAAATGCTTAAGATTACATATTGCCAAACTACATGCCTTTGTAATATTTTATAATGTATTTGCTGAAGGTCGGAAAGGAGAGACCAGTAGGGCAACTCCATTACCTGCATTGCCAGGACCTCAAGGACCACATGGTTTACCTGGACCCCCAGGAGTGCCTGGTGAGTACAGCACTAAATCAGTGAAACAGTTAAAATCAGAGATTGGTAAACTCTAAGGCGTCTTTGCTTGGGTTTTGTAGAACAATAGTCCTTAAAACTGTCCTGAACAGCACAGGAAGTTTTTTGACAGTTTTATGGTAGCTTTTGTGCTTACAGTTGCTTCTGTTTCAAGCCTCACCCCTAGAAAGTGTGTTTGGAACCTCTCAAGAAGTGGAAGATTCATGTCTGTATGTAGCTGTTTCTAGGAGTCTGGGATTTGGCCAGATTGCATAAAAACTTAACTCACAGACTCATAAATGTTTTGATACTGTGAATGCAATTAGCATTTTAACTGTGAAAACCTGCAGTGGAAAAATAGTGTCTAAATTCTAATATAATTTACAGTTGTGTAATTATTAACAATGATAAACTATAACACATATAATCTTACAAGTTGATGTTCTGTGGTAAGGTAACTCACAGTTTACTTACTTTGTTTTTGCAGGTAGGATTGGAGCAAGAGGTCAGCCAGGTGATCCAGGACATTCAGGACCAACAGGTGACACAGGCTTTCCAGGGCTTGGGTTTCCTGGAAACCCAGGTCCAAAAGGTAAAATACTCTTTTTGATCTTCTTAAAAAAAAAAAAAAAAAAAAAAAAATTTTTTGCAAGTACACCTTAAAATAATTAGCAAGTTAAATAAATCAATGATCAGACAGATAAGTGTTTTTTAGCAGTCTTGTAATTTACTGCCTTAAGTCTTAGAAATTGCAAGTTTGAAATATTTTGAGGTATTTCAGAATATCAAGTATCAAAGTTAACAGTAGCTTTCTGGATGCTTTCTGGAATACTGCCTGAACAGGTGCAGCTCTCTCATCTGAGTGCTGCACTTAATTCAGATGGATTCTCTTTACCTGGATATGTGTTACAGAGACAGACCGTTTGAGTGTCAGTACTTTCTTTTTAATCAATTTTGGTTGTGTTCAATGCAATACTTGCTCTATTGTGCTCTATTGTGCAGCATTTTCAATACTGTAAATCTGGCCATTCCTCATGCAAAGTTATAACTCCCTTTAAACACTAGAAATACTAGGAAATTCTTGTAATCCTGTAAGGACAGGAGTTAACAGAAAAAGCTCAGATACTAAAATTTGTACCAAAGTGCTTGTTAAAGAAAAAAGTAGGGAACTGACATCGGAATGGATTCACTTAAAAAAAGAATAGTGACTTGCTTCAAATCAGTTAATAACCAATAGTGTTACAGTCATTTTTGAGTGAATATGTAAGGAACAAGATGCTGTGTGTCACATCAACTCTGAAATCAAACACGTCCAGGGATGATAACTCCACCACCTCCCTGGGCAGACCATTCCAGTACTTTATCAATCTTTCAGTAAAAGCCTTTTTACCTAACATCCAGCCTACATTTCCCTTGGCACAGCTTGAGACTGTGCCTTTCAGGAGGTTGTAGGGAGTGATGAGGTCACCTCTGAGTCTCATTTTCTCCAGGCTAAAGAGCCCCAGCTCCCTCAGTTGTTCCTCACAGGGTTTGTGTTCCAAGCCCCTCTCCACCCTCGTTGCCTCCTCTGGACGCACTCAAGCCCCTCAATGTCCTTCCTGACCTGAGGGGCCAGAGCTGGACACAGCACTCCAGGTGTGGCCTCACCAGTGCTCCCTTCAGCTCATGTAAGCTCCATTAGTGTCAGAGGCTCATGACTGCACACGTGAAAATACCCTTTTGTAAAATAAAGCATCTGCACTTCCATTTAATTCCCTTTGCAGGAGATAAAGGACTTGCAGGAGGCAGAGGGCCTCAAGGTTGTGAAGGAAAGATTGGAGATCCAGGCCGAGCTGGAAACCTAGGACAACCAGGACAAAAGGTTTGGTTAGAAATACAGCACAGACTTTTCCAGAGGTCCCATTCATTAAATGTTATATTGAGCAAATAAATAAAAAATTGTAAGGAATATAGGAATTCCTTTATTTCTTGACTAGTTATGCACAAACTATGAAATTAAATTCTTTGTATAAAAAAGGGCTCAAGCCAAAATTTTAGATCCAAATACAAGATTTCAGAATTCCAAGTGTTTGGAATATTTTCCTACTTCAGCTTTCAGACCACAAGGAGGATATTGCGTTGCTTACAGCAAAAAAATTAAGGCCTCAGCTGCTGAAAAGATGCCTGTTCAGAAATCCAATTAAGCACATATTTGATGAGTTCATTGACAAGTAAGTATGTATTTCATTTAAGCAAGTGCTCTGTTGAATTGAAGCATGAAGAAAGTAGTATTTAATCTATTTGATGCTGTGAACATCTGAATGTGAAGTGGCCTCTGTGGTTCAAGTATATCTTTAGTGACTGGTATAAGCTTAAGGTCTGACCTGCCTTATGAGCATATTGATTTGCTGGTACTCAAAGCAAGCAGCAGTTCAGGCAGCTAAAAAACCATACTAATTCAAACTTTCCAATCAGTGAATACAGTTGGGACACTTGTGATAAAACCAGTCTTCATAGAAAACAATGTTCAGAAGAATGATTTTCAAAACCCCAACAACCTGACTGAATATTCTGAGACGTGTCTAGGTGCTAACCTTGATCATTTAAATAAATAATTTGATAAAAAAATATTACTATGATATAAAAATAAAGGAAAAGTTATGTTTACACAAACTTCACCCCCACTTTCAGACAGATATCCAAAACTTTTCACAGCTAGAGAAGGCATGCTAGTTCATTAAAGACCAAATGGAGGGAAGTGTCTTGCATTGCTCAGTAGCAACTTCTTAGGGTTAGGAGACAAAGTTTAAAAGCTGTCTAGATTAATTCCTCAGCTGGCCAATAAGGAACATCCAGTGTTCTGCTGAATTGAAGCCATTAGAAATTACAGTGTGAAAGATCCAAAGGGAATAAGGAGAATTATCTTAATAAAATAAGATTGTTATTCCTACAGTGGAGAAAATATTTTGGCAGATCTGCAAAGCAGAGAGGACTGTTTACATTTCTCTCTGTGTTGCAGGGTGAGCCAGGCATGGTTATTCCTGGAGAGCCAGGAAGAATGGGTTCACCAGGAGGTCATGGCAGTCCTGGCCCAAAAGGTGAAGGTGGACTTCCAGGGCTCCCAGGCCTCCCAGGGCATCCTGGGCATGATGGTGATGATGGCCTAAGAGGTAATGTTGTCAGAGAAGCTCAGGGAGCACAGAAAATTATTTTAAGGAAAGCCAAGTCAAACAATATTGACTCAAAGCCTAAAACTTAATTTGGCTGTGAATCCACTCTTGTGTCTTTTAGGAGATCGTGGCTCACCTGGAGTTCCTGGACACCCAGGTTTTCCAGGGAAACCTGCTGAATGTCTTATTGGCCTGCCAGGTTTGTCAGGTGCCCAGGGAGCTACAGGCCCACCAGGTAGGACTTTCTGACCCAAAAATGCCATTTGGCTGGGTGAATATGGCTTTTGTTTTTGCCTTCCAGTGGCCTGAGGGAGGTGAATTGGTTTCTGGATATTGGTTATAGAATAGTATGCAAGAAAACATGAGTCCATTTCAAAGATGCTCTTTCTGTAGATGGAAGGAAGCACATGCACTGATAAAGATGGATTAAGATTCAGATTTCACCAGACAATCTAAAGAGTAATCACAAACTGACCCAAATTCCACAGGAAAAAGGCTATTTCAGTCATATTTCCCCTGTGGGACTGAACTTCGATTCTGTGGTGCAATGGGATCGATAAAGAAATAAAAGAAAGGAAGAGCTCAACTAGGTAGGAAAACAATTTAGGGCCCCAAAATTACCTGCCTGTACTGCATATGATTTTATTTTTTAAAAAACACGCTCAGGCATACAGCACATTGTTTCTGCTGTATATGATCTCAAAAGGATTTTTTAAATTTTGGTTTTTTAAGAACGAGTGCAGAATTGGTGGGGTTATCAGGTTTGGGTTTTTCTTCTTTTCTGAGAAAGAATAGATTTGTCTACTCTCACTTTTTTTAGTCCTCTTTTCAGAAGACTCAAGCCACAGCCCTTGGAAGATTTTCTGAATGTTTCTGTTCCCTTACAGATCTTATGTTTAGCCTCAAACAGGCAAAGTTCAAGAATTTCATGCTTATGATGTAAAGATAGAGATGAAAGTTTGTTTTTCAGACAGATCTACCATATTACACTCCTTCACTTTTCTTGTAGGAGGAAGAGGTTTACAAGGCTCAAAAGGAAACCTAGGTCCTCCTGGTTTGAGTATCCCAGGAATCTATGGACAGCCTGGGCAACCTGGATTAATAGGTCTTCAGGGAAATATGGGATTACCTGGTCCCAAGGGACAGTCTGGAAGGCCAGGAATCCCTGGTTTGCCAGGTAAGGGTTTCCAAAGTCTTTGTTTTGATGTAGCAATTAGGCAGGTCTTCGCAGAAAGATGTTTAGCAGAGGTCATGTTTTTCCAGACTGGAGATGCTGAAATAATTTTCCCTCAAGAGTATTAATTTATCTTTGAGATTTTATGAAAAACTAATAAATCATTCTTCCTTAAATAATGAGCTTATCTTGAAGCTTTGTTGATACATTGTGGAATTTTCTGTAATAGTCTTCTGAGAACAGTGTCTTATGTAGTTTTTCTTGCAGTAATGTTCTTGCAGTAGGACATGAAATAGTTAAAATTCAAAGCTCTCCCAGCACAATGGAAGTGCGAAGTGTTCAGTCCTTACTCAGCATCCCTTTTCAAATAGTTTGTAATGCCATCTTCTTTTTCTTAAAAGCTCAGATCTAGAGTCTGACAGAGTTAAGTTAGATCAAGCTCTGTCACTAGCCAGAGCTATCTTTAAGTAAGCTAAGTGGTCCCTGTAGGGTTGATTTGTTTGGGTTTTTTTTTTCTCTCAGAATTATGTTGAAATTTGTTTTGAAGAGTAAGATAAATCAGTCATATAATGCTTTTTACTTCTAATAAAGTTGTGGTTTGTTTTTTTTTTTTTTTTAATATCAAATCATTACACTGTGAGCAGGAGATGGTACATGCCTTTTTATATTGAGAATCTGTAAAGCTTTTGATAAACATGTAGCACTTGACTCAGTTATGCAAACATAGACTTCTGGTGGCATTTGAGGGAGTTATTTCCCAGCTGGTTTTTGACTCCTGAACCAGAAAGCAATGTCATTCCCACACATCTCATGACCAAACTCTCATCCCTGTGTGGGTATCTCAGATGCATTATCCTTGCTGTTTGTTGTTTCATTCATTGGTAGGAGCTGTTGCAGCTACTAATTTAGCCAATTGGGAGTTATAAGTCATGATCCAGTGGTTAAAGATGGGAAAACCAGCTTGGACAGTTACAGAAATTGAGAAAAAATAAAGCAATTAAACTCTGAAGTGACAGGAGTATGTGTAGTTTTCTGAAGTAATGTTCTGTTAAACTGATATAATCCCAACAAATATGTTCCTATTACTTCAATCCCACAGGTGCAAGGGGAGATCCAGGTGTAATGGGACTGTTAGGAATTCCTGGACCCCCTGGCATGGTTGGAAGACCAGGCAACCCTGGTATCAGAGGCAAGTGACCACTTTATCTGCCCTAATTATTTCTTAGAATACAGGAATTTCAATGCTCAAGTCTTGTGATGCATTTTTGTGTGTATTATCACTCTTGAGTACAGATGTTGTATTAGAATTTCTTTAAATCTTGGTAAATCTGTCTTCTGTATTTGTGCAGTCTGCAGACTGAATGACAACATCATATTTTTTAGGAGTTTTGAGTTGCCACCTTTTCTTTTTAATTTTCTTTATGTGGCTGGTGATTTCCTCAATAAAGAGCAGAGAGCCTTTTTGCTGGGTTTGTTTTTTTTTCTATCCTGTGTAGCTATTATAATTATTTAGAAGAGACAAGATTGTATGTTTATTCACTATAAGAAATAATTTCCATGTCTTGCTGGAAAGGCAAGCATTACTTGCTACAAGTAACCTGTACTTGTAGGTGTTTTATTGATGATTGGAGCAGCTAAGAAGCTAGTTTAAGTTGTTGATTTGCAATGTATAATTACATATGTAAATTACAATTGCTCTTGAAGATTTGCATTATCTAGTTTCCTTTATTATTTCATCTAGTCAGGTCTCTTCAGAAAATTTCACTCTGTATTCTTGCAGGTTCTCCTGGTTCCCCAGGAATAAAGGGAAGAAAAGGATACCTTGGAGAAAAAGGTGAACCAGGGGATAAAGGTTTTCCTGGACCATCTGAGACCTTGGTTGATATTGGGGACAAAGGAGAACGAGGTTTAAAAGGTACACATTCATTGTTCTGTCATTTAAAATAGTTAGGGTTGTCATCTGTTTTGCTGTTCCAGTGGACTCTAAAATATGGAATAAACTGACTCTACTGCTGAGACTACTCACATGGTTTTGAAATAATTATTGCTAAACACTAGAACTGCCTTCTTATTTGTAAGATAGTTGGATATTACATTGAATATTCAGTTCAATTTTAACAAGTCCTTATTCCGTTAAAAAGCTCTTAATGCTAAATAATACATCAGTAGTACTAGGAGGTTTATGTACATCTGTGCTGAACATTCATGTATTTGCACATTTAGTATCCTGTGAGCACAGAAATTACCACACTTACCAACCAGATGCTGGGTTGCAAAGACATTAAATCTACTCAGAAATACTTGACTGTCAGAAGGACTTTCTTTGTTTGCAATGTTAATATGAACTCTCTATTTGAGCTGTATATGCTTAACTAATACTATCTAGGTTTTTGTATCCATGTTTTCCTATGGAAGCTTTCAAGAACTTCCTATTGTCTGCACATGAAAAATACAGAAGTTAGGAGCTTGTGTTTTACCTTTGTGTTCAGAGTGAAAATCCTATGCTCTACTTCTGTTTCATTAGCTTAAAGAGTTATAAAATTTTTAACTTTTGTACAAAAACTTATATTCTAAGATGTTGTTTTGTAATATTTTTTAAATTTTCATTTTAGGAGTTCAAGGCCAAATGGGTTTAAGGGGAGAAAAAGGAGATGCTGGTGTGCAAGGTGCCCCAGGTGTTGATGGGTCTGAAGGAATTCCTGGTCTACCAGGTATGGAATATGTATATTGAAAATTACTGTGCCATGGGGACAGGGAGGTACTGCTGCTCCAGTGCATACCAGCTTGGCTCCAGAAGCAGCACTGCATTTTCTCTATTAACTCCAAAGCTTTCCTGAGAATTCAGAAACTGAGCAATTTCAAAAGCTGCCGTTTGAAAGTCATAGCAGCTATCACCAAATGATTCTTTGTTTTCTTTCAAATATAGACCACTGTTTGGGATAACAAATAGAAAATAATATTAAAATCCTGAATAACAATAAAGCCTAAAAGCTGATAAAGACAATGAATAAAATTAATAATTCTAAAAAGTAAAAAGAAGTTTGAATTTGCAATATTATTTTAAATTTAATTCTAAAATATTACTGGTTGGCACAAAAATATATAAGGATTTTTTTAACTTCAGATGAATTGTATTTTCCTTTTCAAAGCCTATATATTTGATTTGTATTTCAAAAGTTAGCAGATTTCTAATGAAAAGCGGATTTTAAAATGTCAGGCATTGGCACACTGGAATTTAGAAAGAATGTTCAGAGAACATTCTAGACACATTGGGATCTTCTAGTCATTAAACTGAGTGCTAACTAACCTAAATTAATCTCAAGGTAAGTGAGTAGGGGGAAAAGTGCCTAGGTCACACTCAAGAGCTTTTTATTATGTACTAGTCATGAGAAATCTGTAATGAGTAAGTAATGATGTGATTGTTGAACACACAGAAACTAAACTGGAGTTCAAGCAATGAAAGGAGAACCCAGGGCGTAAATACAAATTTGTGATCTTGATCAAATTCAGCTAAAGTATATTGCAGTGGCTGCCCCCAAGTGTTGTGGTCACAAACCTTAATTTTAGTGTTGATACATGAGGTGTTTGTTATTTCCTTGATTTTCAAAATAATGATAATTTTATCTGTGTCTGGGGCAAAAGGGTCCATGTTGATTATCCCTAAAATAGTAATATAGCAAAAAAAGGTGTGTGGTAGAGAATTTTGTATTCATGACAGCTCTAACATCCAGCCAGTGTCTAAAGCAAGCATTTGAAGATGATATTTATTTCTTCATCTTGCAGGGGCCAAAGGATTTATGGGTCTTCCAGGGATTCCTGGTGGACAAGGATTTCCAGGTGCTCGTGGAGACAAAGGAGACATGGGAATTCCAGGTCATTTTCTCTCATATTACAAATTCATACAGCCCTACAGAAGCATTTGCACAGGTCTGAGCTGTTACTGTAGGCACACCACACAATATTTACACTGGGATTTATTCTTTAGTATCCACTTATCTTCACCCAGCATTTGCTTGACTTGCAGAATGCAATTCTCCCTCTCTATCTAAATTCTTTAATTTACATATCGTTACATGTAAGAACCTCTTTTTAGAAATAAAATCACAGTTTAAATTATTTTAATGAAGACTTAATATCTGTATATATAAGCAATAGCTCACAGAACATGAGGTGTGAAATGCAATTATGATCCTTTTAAGAATGGTATCAGTATTGTTATTTTTCCAGGTCCAAAAGGCCAGAAAGGATCTCCAGGCTTTCCAGGACCATCAGGTGACCCTGGTCCACCAGGCTATGGTGGCTTTCCAGGTGACAAAGGAGATCCTGGGTACCCATCTGCTGGGCCTCCAGGAGAACCTGGTCCAAAGGTATAAAGGCAGTGGAAATTTTTCCTGTTAGACACAGCCTTTGACTATAGAAACAGAACAGCAACATGTAAGCAAGAGCTGCAGAGTTTGCAGAAATAGATGATTTGTTAGTGGTAAGAAATACAAAAATTCTATTGTGTCATTACTCAGGAGAAATTCTTTATTTAATTATATTTCACTTCTTTTGTGCAAGAATTTCTTATTTATAAAGATGAAATATCTTGAAGTAACTTGCTTTCTGTAAAAGTTCCTAATTCATTAAGAACAAGGATGTTAAAAAGTGCATCAAACCTCATCTTAGCAAGTGCAAAAGTTTTGTAATCTAAACTGGTACTGTTTGGTTTTGATAGTCTGGTAATATCCTTCACAAGATTTTTTTTCTTAATATTGTGTATTACATTCAATCTGTATTGTGTTTGGTCATATATATTGCTAAGAACAAAACAGTATTTTTAAGTTAGATCAGTTGGATAGCTTAACTCCACATGTTCTGGTTGTTGAATAACTGGAAATCTTTTTAACTATGAGATTATCTGAAATGCGTGGCTGAGGCTGTAAGTTCCTCTGTAAATCCTGTAATCTCTCTAAATTATTTGTTTATTTTCAGTATGAGCTGGGTAGCCCCAATGAGATTACTGTCAAAAGAAGTCAATAGGAATTCAAAGTAAAGAAATATGCATTTCAGTATTTTTTATAGCTGCATATTACCTAAGGAATGGATATTTGGATCAAAAGAAGAGCTGGTAGAATAAAATTGAAGGGAAGTCTGTGTCAGGGAAAATATCTAAAAACAACTGGGTTTGTAAAGGTTAAAAATAGATCTTAGCTATGTCTAGAAGATCTGTGGTATTATGAGACAACCTCAATTTCATCTGCTTTGGTTTTTGTCTGAAAATCCTAATGAAGCATGATTACATGTACTTAACCTTTAAAATTGCATGTGATTTTTCTATTCTTCACTGTGATTCTTTACCTGTGTGTGCAATTCTTTCTCAGGGAGATCCAGGTCCCCCAGGAGTTTTTGGCAGCAAAGGAGAAAAGGGCTCTGAGGGCCCTCCAGGACTTACAGGAGTCCCAGGACCACATGGGATCAGAGGAGAAACTGGAGGTGCAGGAATCCCAGGTATGGGGTACTTTTGGAGGGCTGGTGAGCTGGTGACATGCTTGTAGAAGAAGATAATTCCTCCAGCTGCACAGGGTGCCTGGGGGTGGCACACTGATTCATATTGAACTGTGAACCTCAACAGCTGTGAACCTCAACAGCTCCTTTGTGGTCAGGGCAGCCATGCCAGTTTGGTCACCTGGAGAACTTTTGCAGCTGACAAAGGCAGAAACAATAGCAGAGCTCTTAAACTGAGTCTGGATCTAGGGGTGATGCCTGTTCCCCTCTGCCACACTTTTTCTTCTTACAGGAAAATGTGGATCCCCTGGAGATATTGGTGTTAAAGGATGCCAGGGCCGCCCAGGACAGCAGGGAGTCCCAGGCCCTCCTGGTATGGTATATAGCATCTCTCCTAAATCACTGCCCTGGGCTTGGGATTTCTGTTCAGTTTGAAGCTTTGTTTACCCCCTTTTAACAGATGCTTTTCAATGTTATCAGTTCAGCTGATGCAAAATTTTAATTTTGTTTCACTACTGGAAAGCTTTTTGTCCTTTTTTTATATAAGTACATATCCAAGGGTCTCAAAATGTGGTATCCAATTCTAAGGAAGGCTTAAGTTCTTAAGGTTCTACCTCCTAAAAGGGAATAAAAAAGATACAGGTAGATGAAGAGAAGAAAATCAACTGGAATAGAAGGAGACAGAGTTGTAGTTATCTGCTAAAGCAACAGAACTAAAACAGAATTAAAAATATACTTCAGGGACATTGTGTATATGCAGCAACAGAGAGGCATGCATTGCAGGCTTTATTATGTCTGTGAAAATAGTGGGGGTGTTAAATCCACTGAAGTCCAGTGAGCTCAATACAAGCTATATGCTGCTCTATGCCTACACAGCTACGCCTATCTTTGAAGTAGCTGAGCTAATTAATTTTTAATAAAGGGGAGTCATCTTCTCACTGCAGAATTACAGAAGTAAAAATCTACAGAAGTAAAAAATTATATTGTGGCCTACTGTAATTCACAGGTGCTGTTGGAGTCCCTGGAAAACAGGGACTTGTTGGTGAAAGGGGTACTCAAGGTCAGGATGGTATGCCTGGGCCCCCAGGAGTAAAGGGAGAACCAGGTAACACCAGTGAAATATTTTCATTCTACTTTACAATTGCTTTTTTTCTATAATTGTAGTGACAAGGATTATTTGGAAAGGATTACTAAGGAGCTTCTGTGGAGGCAAAGCTAAGTTTTTAAGTAGAAAGTTATACGTGTTTTTCTGTGTAATTTTTGTACATGTTGTCAACAACCCAAGTGCATTATAAATGCTCTATTCTCCGTGTAATTTGTCATAATGTCACCTAAAAATGTTCATGTCTGCAAGAGTCGAAGTATTGCTGTTAACAATTCTTCTAGGTTTAATCTCAAAGAGATTAAAAGAATCAAAATACTTTCCAAGGAGTCTTCTGTCTTACATAGATATAAAATAAAAGGAATCAGTGTTTCCCTGCATGAATAGTGAAAGTTTCCATGACCTAGACCTTGGGTTGTGAAACCCTTCGTTGAAATGTCAGTCCTGATGTTATCAATGTTTAGATAGATGTAGTCCTACACTGAATTCTGACAGAAATTTACACTGAAAATATTTGTGTGTCAGTATCAAGAAGATACTGAAAAGACATCCGTAGTATCTAGACAGCTTTTTCATATTAACTTTGAAGTAATCACTATTTACATATTTTCTTTCATAGATAGTTACATTTCTTTTTCTATTTTTCTTAATAACTAAATTAAATGTAGATTTTTTGGTTTTTTCTCTGAAAAAGAAGCTTATTTTTGTAGAATGTACCTCAAATATGATTGACCAATAAGAGTTCCTCCTTAAATAAAAACTTAAAAATTTAATTTGTGTTTTTGTATAGAAGAAATGGAAATAATACATTTTCTTTTATATAGAACTAAAGTCTACCTTTTGATTCAGTGATTTTTGAAGAAATGTATGAAAAATTAGAAAGCTGTTTTCTAAAAATTATTTCAGATTTTGAGTGTAATGCGACCTAATATTTTACAGGACCACCAGGGAGAGGGATCCCTGGTCTTCGAGGCATTCCTGGACGTAGAGGTGAGTTGTCTTTTCAAAAAGCAACAGCTGAAATTTTAAATACCAGAACCATTATCAAGTCCCCTCCTGCTTTCAGATGCTTGGAATAGCCCGAAGAGTGTCAGAGGAAATCAAGAGTGATTCTGTGCTTTTGATCAATGGTTTGGTGCTATATATTAAATGTCAAGAGTTGTTGCTTGTAAAGTTTAGATTATTGTAAAAGGGAAATAAGCTGAATCTCTGTGGTTTTGTGAAGGCGGCATACACATTCTAGAGTTTTTTTAAATTTTGTTGTGATATATAATCTGATTAACAGAGTATGCTTTTATGAAAAGATCTTGCTGAATAATACTTTGAGAAAGCTGCAGTGGTTGCATTTTAATTTTGTTCATCTTCCCTTTTATATTGATAAACAGAAGGGTCTCTTCCCATTTTTTAGGTTTTACATTGTTTTTCTAGTGCTGATATTGATTTGCTTTACTTTTAAAAAGTAAAATTAAAGCTAAGATCAACATCAGAACAATATCCCTTTGGAATAGTCTCTTATTTTGTTGCATTCATATGGATGCTTCCAGCTGGGATTTAGTTTAAAAGGATTTGTTAGTTCTGATGAACAAAGGAGCATTTCTTCTATTTATTCATCAATAAATATTCCCTTCTCTGGTCTTTTTATCCTCCTCTCACATTTATTCCTTGGGATGAACAATCTCTGAAGTGAAGTGTTTGGGGTTTTCTTTATTTGTTGTTTTTTTTTTGTTTAATTTAAAAAAGTGGTGTGTACCTTGCTGTGAGTCCTGTCTTCTCACAACTCTTTCGCTTTAGGGCAGCAAGGTGGCTTTGGGAACTTCTCTGTGCTGAAAGCAAGGGCTGAATTCCACCTTTGCCATGTAGGAGGCGCATATTCAGAGTTATCACATCACCTCACTGTCTTCACAGCCTTCCCCACATGTAATATTCACATTTTGCAGGAATCAAAGGGGACATGGGACTGCCTGGTTTTCCTGGGCCTCCAGGTGTGAAAGGTCATCAGGGAGACCAAGGACCCATTGGACCTCCCGGCTTAGTGGGGTTACCTGGATTTCAAGGTGCCACAGGCATGGCAATCACTGGCCAGAAAGGGAACAGAGGTGCTCCTGGTGCACGTGGAAGACCAGGTGTGTTGTTGGAACTCCTTATTTGTCTGAAAGATATACTGATAATTGAAAGTAGATGTCAGCCTGTCCAGAATTCAAAGCTGAAAGGAGTATTCCCCAAGAGACTTTCATAATTAAACAAGTCCCTTTAGCAGTTAATGAAATATTACCATTGCAAACAACATGATCTATGCAGTGGCATTTAAATTAAAATAACATTAAGCATTCAAGTCCACTTACTTGCATTATCTTGCTTTCCTCTCATGTGGTCTGTAGGACAGCTGAGAACCAGCTTTAACAAAGTGAGATGGCAGGAGTGGCACTTAGAGACGTGGCAGTGTCAGGTTTACAGCTGGACTTGATGATCTTAAAGGTCTTTTCCAATGTAAATGGTTCTGTGATTCCAGACTTAACTACTACTGGAGACATTCAAAAACCTGTAAAGAGTACTATAAGTTCTGATCTCTGGTTAAATTAGCAGGCTAGGAAAATTTTGTTGATTTTTTTTTAAAAAGTGTGTATATTTCCTTGGAAATCACTGAGGTGATAAACATGAGTATCGTTATGGAGCCATTGAATGTTGCACTGTGTTGTAATCTATGTGAAAAGCTGTTGGCAGTAGTCTTCACTTGCTCTGATGTTTCTGTACAGGTGCTCCTGGTTTTCCAGGCCTTCCTGGTCTTTCCACTCTCAGCGTGAAAGGAAGCAAAGGTGTCCCAGGGGCAGATGGAATACCAGGGCCAAGGGGCCCAGCCGGTGACATTGGCCCTCCTGGTCCCAAAGTCAGTGAAAGGAATATTGCTTCTTGCTTACTGCATTATAGTCTGCTCTTGCCATGAAAATAATACCCATTAAAAAACCCTCCAAAATCTCAAAACAAACAAACCCCAACAAGCATCCCCTCCTACTCATTTTCACAAAAACACCTTGTAATAGAGGAAATACCAAAATGGATATGAAAAGCAGATTTTATGCACTTAAATGGGTCAATAAGGATTGGTTTATTTAATTCTTGGTATGTCATTTCCTTGGCTGTTGTGTATTACAGGATAATATGAACAATGACTATTTCTAACATGCCTAAAAGTGGAGCAGATAATTCTAGTTACAACATATTCTGTGAACATAATGCTTTGAAAATTCTGAACAAAAAATAAAATATATTTCATTTTATGAAGATGTTGCTTCTATTTATTACTGATATTCTCTGTTTTGTAGGGAATAGAAGGACGATCAGGCTATCCTGGTGCTAGAGGGGACCCTGGATTTCTTGGATTCCCAGGTGTAAAAGGTATTTATGCATTTATTATGTACACTCCTGTGTGCCAAATACAATCATTTTTATGTTGAGTTATAATAGGATTTGTGTATGAGGGGATCTAGAGACATGAGGTTTTGCCATGAAAATCAGGGTGTAACTCAGGTCTAAATGAAAATATTCACTGAGAGCTTTCACTGAGTTGGGTGTCACATGCTCTGGGTGTGTCCAAACTGACATTCAGGAGAGGAAGGGCTGACACATCAACCACCTCCATTTCAGGCACATTCAAAATAAGTTTGTCCCTAGCGAGTGATGAGCTGTAAGGACTTTGGCACTGAGTCTGCCAATTGGAAATATCCCACCATTGCTAGAAAATGTGACTTTTCAACAACCTCTTAGCTACAGAACTCAAGAGCATTTAATCATAATTACAGCACTGGGTCCCCTGCTGTAAGAATAGTCCCAGTTATAATCTAATTTATGGTTTATCAGCAGATGAACTGTTAAATATATTGGCTTCATTAATTTAGTATTCCTGAGGGTAAGTTGAATCAGTAACTGGCTAAAAATCCCTTTAATTCAGACAATTTTCTAGTGATTTAAATATGATGTAGGCCTGCATTACTCCAGTATTCTCATTTTTCAATTGCACATTTTATAGTCACACAGAATTCTTATTACCTGTTTAACCCACTTGTTGATGCATGCTAAGTATTGTGCATTTTAAATTTGTTCTAATTGGCAAAGTCACCACACAGACAGTAATCTTACTTTCTTAGACAACAAACTGTCATTTCACATATGTCAAATTTCCCAATGTGGTATTAAAAATATTTTTAATTATTTTTTTTTGTTTCAAGAAGAACTGTGGAGTTTAGTCTGAATGTAACCTCATTGTTTGCACAGTGAAAAGAATCACTTACCAAATTTCTCATCAAAAACTTTACAGTGTCAGCATAACTGATAGTAGGGTTAAAGGGAACTGAACTCCACTTGAAGGCTGCAAATCCAGGGACAAAAACATGTGAGATAGAAAGGACATAGTCTAAAACCGAGAATTTAAACTAGGTTTAGAGACCAATCTTCATATAGACAGGCATGACAGTATCATCTTATAAATTGAGTGCACTTGACCTATATATTATACAGTCTCAGTAGAGGTGAAGAAACCCACTTTCACATTTCAAATGAGTCTGTAGGCTGTGTTACTTTCTGGGAACTTTGTATGGATTGTGCAGGACTCTTCAATATGCCTCTGAAACTTTGACAGTTGCTTTGACATTTTAAACCAGACAGATGTATCTTCAATCTTCTCTTTCAGGAGAAAAGGGTAATCAAGGACCCCCAGGACCACAAGGTGCAGAGGGGCCAAGGGGACCAAAGGGCCAGCATGGTAACCAACCCTTCTCCTTCCAATACCAGCTGACTTAGGTTGCTTTATTTGGTTTGTTTTGTAGTCTGTTTGCTTTCTCTTAATGTCAAGCAATAGATCTTCATTATATTTTTGTTTCTAGGCCCACCTGGAGTCTCTGGAAAAATATTCTCCATCCCAGGAAGCAAGGGTCCTCCAGGACTGCCAGGAATCCCAGGAACACCAGGTGATCAAGGAATTCAAGGGATTCCTGGACCACAAGGTGATTTATGCTTTGACCTCTAAGCATGTCTGTGTGCTGCTTAGTAGAACATTTTGGTTTGGTGGAAAAACTTCTGCATAGAAAATAACCATGTCTTCAAAAAAACCTCACCGTATTTAAAAATCACTCTTTGTACCTTAATATTCATAAGCTCTCCCATTCCATCTGCCCTCCACCCTTGCAGTGAGTCAGTGAGTACATCCCTCAACATAAGCCTAATAGGATGAAAACATTCCCCATTTTCATACATTTCATTTTCATATGTAGGGAGGAAGGAATTACCACCTGTAATAGAAGTATTCTAGATGTGCTTCAGTGTGATTGTGTCTGTCCTAGTCTGGGGGTGGGAAGCAAAGGACAGGCTGGCTTCTTCTCCATTGGCACCAGAAGTGAAGCCTGCCACAGCTGTGAGGAATGGGGAAAGAAGGAGAAGGTAGGGTGATGTGAATATGTGGTGGGTATCTGGCCACCCTTCCCACTACCACAGCTTTGCACCCAGGCAAGGAGCTCTTCGAGGGGGGAGGCCTGCTGAAGGCATTTCTCTGCAGTACGTTCAATAGTTCCTTGTAATCTTCCTGATAAGGAAAGATGATGACGTAGTACTATAGATAGTTTGTAACTTAAAAAGTTAATACTTTTATTCTAATGCAGCTAGATTTATGTGGGGATTTGAACTTTATTCTTCATCATTTATTAAAACCTAGAATAACTACTGCTATATGCCTCTGGTTTTATTGTTGATTGCAATTTAGGACCTAAAGGAGTAAAAGGTCTACCAGGACGTTTTGGTCATCCAGGTCATCCAGGATTGCCTGGTCCAAAAGGAGACAGGGGATTTCCAGGACAAAGAGGTACAAGAAAGCAGAATCTGTTTGACTGGTACTACTGAATTAACTGATAAATTGTACTGCTGATTTCTGTAAATCCTTCCTCTTACATATATTGAGATTCTGTAATTTACAGAACATTTACAGTAGCTTTAGGGACACAGGTAAGCACATTCTTAGCTTTTAACAAATGCATGTTCACAACTGTAATAATAATTTACAGAAATATGCTTTGGCTGTTCTCTTCTGTTATTAATTACTTCTATTTAGTCACTTGAAATCCCTAGGTACCAGGATGAAATAGAACCAAATATTTTTATTTAGGCATCATAAAATGTTTTTACTGTAAGTTTTTTAATAAAAAATGGCCATGGTTCTTTAAAATACCTCACTACTCCATGAAGCTATGCAGTGTAAAGCTGCCTGAGCTAGGTTTGAAGACGTTCCTACATCTGCAACAAATATACCAATTTTTATCTTATTATAGGTGATTTTTTTGTTAGTTTTCAAGCTGTTTCACTAATTAAAAAGAAACGAAAATTCAAAAATATTATAATACTTGCAGACATATTTATTTCCCCTCCACAGGACAACCTGGATTGATTGGCTTTCCAGGTCTGCAGGGGTTACCTGGATCACCAGGTACTATCACTGCTGGTCCAACAAGAAAAGGATTTATCTTTACCCGGCATAGTCAGACAACAAAGATTCCTTCGTGCCCACATGGGACATCCCAAATCTATGTTGGCTATTCGCTGCTTTTTGTACAAGGAAACGAACGAGCACATGGACAAGATCTTGGTACTGTATTGGTAACAAATTTCAGATTGTTTTCTTAGAGTCTAGTAATGCTAAGGTGTCGTGAAACCAAATTTACAGTAAGTGTCTGAGATAAACATTGGTTACAACCACCTGTCTCCAGAGTGGCCTGGAGTCAATTCAGGAATCATGGTTTAAAAGACACCTTTCTTTCCTGCACTCCTGTATTCTCTTGTTGATATCCCTAGAGTTTTTTGAGGAGGAATTCAGTTACTTATGGACAGATGTCTAGTATAAACCTTCACAACATTTGCACAGGGCTGACACTAACACCACAGGATGCGATGGAGAATCTTGGGGTGTTTGGAGCCTAAGTGGGATGCTTTAGGGTTGAACAATGTCACCAGAAACTTTTGTTTAAGCAGCTGAATCTCTGCCACTGTGTCAAGGACTGATATCATTCAAGATCATATAATTTTAAAAACAGATTTTGTTCTTAGCCCTTGTTTATTATATAGATATATTTGTATAAACCAGAGGCATTTTGCTTTCAGGTAATTTTAGTGTACAGATAATAGTTACCAACTACTTTAATTCTTCCTATAGTAGATTGAGTGCCATCATGTGTCTCTTCTGGTCACTGTACTAAATTCAATCTCCTATCTGTCACAAACCTCTCTTCTTTTGTTTTCTAGGAACAGCTGGTAGCTGCTTGCAGAGGTTCAGCACCATGCCGTTCTTGTTCTGTAGCCCCAATGATGTTTGTAGCTTTGCTTCTCGCAATGACTACTCCTACTGGCTGTCCACTGCAGTGGTGATGCCACCAGACATGGCACCCATTTCTGGCAGGGCACTAGAGCCCCAAATAAGCAGGTAAGAGGATTAAAATTTTAGCCCTTCTGCCCTGGAACCACAAACGCATCATAAATTGTTTGAGGTTGTTAATCTTAGGCAAGACCTGCCCATCTCAGCCAGTACAAGCACTGACTTCCAACAGCCTGGTTTTTGATTACTCACATAAGTATGTTAAATATTCAGTGATACTCTCAAGAAAAGTTAGAATAACGCTAGGGTCCCGTCACAGGCCCTACTGCTGCAGAGCCAACCTAAGAAAACAGCACACTGTCCTACTGATTGCAGGGATTGTTTTCTTAACACCCTGTTATTATGGATATTAGAAACAGACTAAAATAAAATAAAGACAGCTTTGTTATTTAGGATTATAGCACAAATCAAGTTCTGCTTACAGTTCTGGATGATGTATTTACTGTAGTTGGTGAAGAACATTGTAAACTGAGCTGAAGGTTCTCAGCTATGAAACACCCTTCTGCAAGTGTGACCCTTTCTAGCTGCTTAGAATAGCTCAGAAGGATGAAGAACAACTTAAGAGGAAAGTTCTAAAAGAACAACTTAAGAGGAAAGTTCTAAAAGAACAACTTAAGAGGAAAGTTCTGAAAGAAGACCTAGAGCAGCAAAATCCAAGGTGGGAAAGCAGGCTTTGCACTCTTATCTTCTGTCCTGCTCTAGCCAGTTGTTCCAATCCAGTAGCTCAGTTTCTTCAGTTAGGAAATGAAAATAACTTTTTCTGATCTTGGCAAATAAAGGTACAGAAGTACAGAACTTTGAACAAAACCAGAATAACACAAAGTATTGAGCACGTGGAAAAGGTAAAATTTTGCTCATTACTTCATTAAAGGCAAAATTAAGAAGCTCAAATGTTCTGGAATTACTTCACATCTTAGAACAATTTTTGTCTGGTGTTACTAGCAGAGATTGCAAAGCAATTACAAGGTAAGGTATATGGGTTACCTTCAATTTACTTACTCCTCATTAAACACAGAAATATGTGTGAGTAGTAGCATTTATAGCAAGGTATGCTATGTTATGAGGTAGCTACCATCCTAAAAGGTAGAAGTTTGTTCTGCTTTTATGCTTTCCCTCATGTCTGCACTGAATGTATATGCCTTCCTTCACAGGTGTGTTGTCTGTGAAGGAGCTGCAATGGTAATAGCAGTTCACAGCCAAACAACTGTAGTTCCTGCATGTCCAGATGACTGGATGTCTCTCTGGAAGGGTTTTTCTTTTGTTATGGTAAGGATATAACAACTTGAATTATCTATTTTATGTCCTCTCATTTTCATTGGTGTTTTCAGCTGTTCATGGCTTATTTGTTTCTTAATAACTGTTAAATTCGTCCTTTTTTGCCTCTGCCAAGTAGTAGAAAATAATTCTATTAATTCTTATTCAATACCAGAAGCATAGAAACAGCTATTCTGATCTGTTCACAAAAATAGGTGGCAGAAGGAAAAGCAGAAAAGATGAGAGAAGTATTCAAGGACTTTAGTCTTACAAAAGTAACTGCAAGCATTCACTTTCACATGTTATGCTAAGTTCTAGGAAATAGGTTTGGGGAGTGGAATGGTTAAACTGGTCCTGAACACCAAACCATAGAAATAAGTAACCAACTTCCATGCCAGGAAGTTCTTTTTAAAATCTGATTTGGGGCTGAACTGCATGGAAAGCTAAAATCAATAAATGCAGAACACTGTCTACAAAAGACTACCTCAGCAATTTTGATGCCATAATTAAGTATAAGTGAAATGTAACTGCAAATTGAGAACTGCTTATGGGACTAACAGTGTATTTATAATAGGGGATGTAGCATTTCATCTTTGTTACCCATGTTTGTGGGATGACATAGGGATGCCAGCAAATAAAGGTAGAAGAATTTTAAACCCCTCTTTTTTTGCATAATGTAAAGTCATTTTAGGTCTAGGGTGAAATTTTTGTTTCTCCTGCAATTTCGCCCCAGGTAGTAAGAATAATAAACTTGGAAAAGAATGAGAGAATTTTTTTTAGCATTTGGTTAAAACAATTTGTTTCTAACATCAGCAAAGTTAGATGGTATTTCCAAACCAACTTTAAACTGTTGTAAATTATTTTAGAGCTACTTCTACAAGCATTTACCAACATCAGAGTAGGAAAATGTCTTTTCTGCTTTTTGTGTTTGGAGAAGTGATCAATGCAACAAAAAATATGAAAACACCCACCAATTTGGTGTATTTGTAAGATAATTATTGTTGTACTCAACTGGACAGAAGGCAGCTTTCTAGTCTTTGTACTGGTTAGTTCCATGCATTTCATCAACCTGAAAAAGGCCTTTGCAGAGACTTAAGAAATTCCATAACTGCTTAAATTTTCAGAAGGCTTCTGTGCTTCATTTTTAGTTTTATCAAATGAATCTGCATTCATTTTATTTTGTCCAAGATATACCACAGAACATATGATATGTTTTAGAAAGAGGGTTTGTTTTTTCTTGCCTGCAGTTTACTAAAAGCTGATGGACAAGTTCTCATCAAAATGTTTTGGTGGTTACAGTACACAAGTGCCGGCTCAGAAGCTTCTGGCCAAGCCTTGGCATCTCCTGGATCTTGTCTGGAAGAATTTCGGGCCGTCCCATTCATAGAGTGCCATGGCAGGGGGACATGCAACTACTACACAAATTCCTACAGTTTCTGGTTGGCATCATTAAATCCAAGAAGAATGTTCAGGTACACTGTACTTCCCTGCATCCCAGTGCCTGAGGAGACAATAAATGCCTGCAAAACCTGTGGGGGCTTCCTTTGTAATTCCCTTCAAGTTACACACAGCTCTTCATTAGGTGCAAGGTCATTCTGTAGCATGCAGATGTTTGAGCCAAGAATTTCAAGGTTGTTGTCAGTAATTCCATATCCACAGTCACACTATCTCTCTCTGTTCTTTAAAGAAAAAAAGTTGAATGTTTCTTTTTTTTCTTCTAGGAGACCTGTGCCACAGACTTTGAAAGCAGGACAACTAGAAAATATCATCAGTCGTTGTCAGGTCTGCATGAAGAGACCAGTCTAAACTGTGGCCACTCTTCACAGAACATGTAACTCTGATTTATTACAAAGAATTGCTGAACGTTGAAGAGCTATAATTTATTAAAGTCCAGGTGCATCTGGAAAGAAAATTATAAACTGCCAGTGCAGCACTGTGGTGAGGTAGGGCAACAGTTTGACTTTTGTCTTTGGCAAATGACAAAGCACTTTGTTGGAGGAAGCTTATAATGGCATCTGCAGGGGCATCTGCTGAACCTTGTCATTCCTGAGCTGCATCTTCACCATAAAACTACAGCATCACCAGATCTCTAATGAAAGATGTTAATGCTGCCTTGTGTCATGTGCTTTTCAAATGGCAAGACAAACTATAAATGCTCCTGTATCAGCTTACATATGTTCAGTGTTCCAAATGGATATCATTTAAGATGACAGTCTGGCACTTAAGAGAGATAGGGTTCAATAGGAAATATTTTCAGTGCACTTTTAACTATATAATGATTCATTAAGAGTTGTTTGGTTTGGTTTTCTTGTCTAATAAACAAGTATCTCCCACGTGCCTTACCCTTCCTCTGGCTGGCAACCAGGAGTACAAAGCTTTTTGTATCACTGTGACAATAATGGTGCTTGACTGGCCAGAGAAGGAGTGACAGCAGGCCCTGGGCAGGCAGGACAGTGGTGTCACATGTTGGCTGTGTGCCCCACAGTGACTGTGGCTAAGGGCCGACTAAAGAAAATGTTGGAAAGTTTTTGTTAGATTCCATGGCTTTTGACATGGATGATGTGTCTTTGAGTTCTTCAAAGTTGGCAGTATTGGGCCTTTATTATGATCACATGCTTTCATCTTTCCTGAAGAAAAAACTATTTACCATATAATTTGGGATTTTGTTAGAATTAACAATCACTGTATGGCTCAAGGGCTCCCATGATATTATCAAGTTACCACACACCCATCAGGATGTGATACCTAACAAAATCAATATTTCCATTTTACAGTATTTCATATTTAAATATTTATCACAAATTGTATTCTGTATTTAAATATTTAGCACACATATCTGCAAATGAAACCATTTATTCCATCCAGATAAATATATGCATCCAGAATTTTTAAAAAGACTGATATTTAAATTGTACCATCTAAGCACTGACTTATATACAAGAGAATCCAACTGTAAATGAACATAAATACTTGAAAAGCACTTTCATTTGCTCATATAAATTATATAAAATTGTAGCTCTGAGGGTTTTTTAATATTTATAACATTGCACTTGCAAGGCTATTTAAAATTGTAATGTTGACATTTAAAATGTTAATATTTTTTAATACTTGCACAATATATCAGAATTTCATTATTTAGTCTTACAGAAAAAGCCTAATTCATCTGAATAGTTCTGTAAATGCACGATTTTAAATGTAGGGTCTAGCAATTCAGTGAAATAACCAGGATTTCTCATTTAGATGTTTTTTTAAGCCAGTGAAATTTTATCTCGTTTCTGTTAAAATACTTGCATTGTGTTTGTCAGACTGTTTGAATTTTCAGTGTTAACCTAACTAAGAAAAGGTGTTCCATGCCAGTTTCTTACGATGGAGCTAACGTGAAGATACCATTGACATGAACTGAATGGATATTTTAAAATTACTGTTTGCTTGAACAGTCATAGTAATTCTGTTTGCAAGGCATAATTGTGAATTTACAGGGTTTTATGAAGAATCTCTTTGCAGATGCACTACTGATAAGAAGGTATCAATGTCAAGTTAATATTTAGTCTTTGATTTGAATCAAGCCTGGGGTTGAGGTTTTCTTCCTTAAAACAATCACATACTAGACTTTTCCATAAACTCTGAAGTTTGCTTTAAATATTCAAAGATAAAGACCACACCTGTTGCTTGGTAGGTTGGGGTGCTAGTGGTTTCTTTTTTTCATTAAGGCTCATAGCAGTCATCCAAAGGCATTGTAACAACATAGAATCGACAACTGTGGAGACTCTCATGTAAAACTTGCTAGTAAAATGGAAATGTGAGTACCTGAGGCTGAAGTCTGCTGGAAATGTGTCCAGTAGAGAATAATGTGAAAGGAGAAGGGAATGGATTGTGGTTTTAAAGTCCAAAGGTAAGTTGCAGAGAATTATGTTTCATAGTGTAGCATATAACTGGAAGTTATGCCTTGTTCCCAGTTTTGGACTCTGCTGCCCACTTTTTGTGTGGCCTTCAACAAGTTACTAAAGAAAGATGTTGATAAATAGCTCTAGATTTTGAGTGCTCAAACTGAGTCTTTCTTTTAAAAGCATGAAATACAACTGCAGGGACACATTTGTCAAACCTGGCATAATACAAACTGGACACTGGAAATCAAAGACAAACTTGGAAAAAGTTGATGTTATCTTCTCAGTGCAGCTGCAGATCATTTTACTTCCCTACTGCTAATGGTTGTTGTGAGGATAAGTTAACTGATGTCTGTAAATGATTTGGGAGCCTTAACTGGAAAGTGCTGGTGAGGTGCAAGCTGGTAATATATTGTACTGAAAGAATGAACACATGAGAAATTGGGAATAATGAGCAAACAATGGGGGCTGTAGTCTGCTAAATACAGCCAAATAAAAATATTTTGACTAAATAAAAGACCCATTTCCATTTTTTTTTTCCCCTTTCTAGTGGTAATGATCTTGTCCTCCTCTACCTGTGCATTAAAAAAAAAAAAAAAAAAAAAAAAGTGTTATCTGATTAAAACACAGGGACTCCTCTGAGTGTCCTCAGAAAGACACTTGCATTCTCTGACCTGGACCACACTCCAATTTCAGCACTTGAGTGTAAATACCCAAGCTGGGTCTCTGCATGCCAGCTTTGTTCCTAGATATATTCCTACACAGGATGCTGTGATGAGCTGGGAGTTTTCTTCTCATCAGCTGGTTCAGGTCTGTTCTGTACTCAGTATGAGAATTTATATTGCTAACTGATACTTGGCATTGCTAACATGCTGATGGTCAGGGTGTTGCTCAGTAGTGTTTAAGTCAAAGACTTTTCAGTGTCTCATGGTTTGCCAGTGAGGGGATGCACACAAAGCTGGGAGGAAGCAAGGCTGGGACAGGTGCCCTGAACTGGCCAAAGGGCAGTTTCACATAGAATGTCATGCCCAGTATATGGACTGGGGAAATTACCTGGAAAGAGGAGGCTGATGGTGGAGCAGGGACCAGCTGGGCACTGGTCAGCAGAGGAGGAGCATATGACAAGTATTGTCATCACTTGTCTTAGGTGGGCTTTATATCCTTTTTTCCTTCTTTTTATTACAATTAGAAGTATCATTATTAGTAGTACTTTGTTTTAATTATAAAACTATTCCTACCTCAACATGAGTTCTGTTTTATTTTCTTGACTCTCCTCCCATCCCATGGTGAGGTGGGATGTGGGTATTGAGTGGCTGTGTGGTGCTTGGTATAATCAGACTGTGTGCTAGAGAAAGAAAAAGGCACAACCTAAAATTATTATCAAGAGTTCAGCATGAAAATAAGACAAACCATCAGAACAGTGTTGTATGCAACATGTTTAAGGATGGCCTTTTACATCACTGATCTGGAAATCAAGGATATCTGCAGCAAAATCTGTAAACTGTCAAAGAAAATTACTTGTGCAAGGACCTGTACACAAAGCAAAAAATGAAAAGAACATTCTGAGGGGAAGGGATGCAGCCTGATCCAATTCTTTTTGGGATGGAGCAGAAGACAGGGGCTATGGGCAGTCATGACCCTCTAATGGGAATTCATAATGTGAAACTAAACTAGAAATCCCCACCGGAGCTTTTCTGGAGGATTTCCTGTGACTCGGAACAACTCAAGTGACTTGCCTGTGACTGCTGAATTTATTAACAAAAGTCATGTTCAATGGAATAAAAACAGTCACATAACTATCTCAAAATACAGGGAATCACAGGAGAGGAATGCTATTTCTAGTGTGCTTGAAGAACCAGGTTTTATACTATAAATTTGGGGGGGGGGGGGGGGTCGTGTTTGTTTATTTTAAAGACAAAATCCTCTTGATAGTTTATAAAATGTTAAAGAAGAGGCAAAACTGAGGACTCCACATACAGATCAATGAGGATTGCCTGGTTAAGATGTGCTTGGGGCACAGCCCACGTTTTAAGGCCAAATGTAAGATCAAATACGAGATCTTAAGGCAACTACTGTACTATTCTCAATGTTAGACAACTTTGCTTTAGTAGGAGATCGCATTTCTGACCACTTGCCTCTGTAAAACAGTGCTGTTGATATTTGTGAAGAGCTGAATCAGCAAGTTGCAAGCCCTTGATCAATATATGCTTATGTGGTGGAACTGTTACAGCTTCTGACCTCCAAAACAATAAATCTAAAGACAGGGAAAGCTCTGAGACTGCTTTTTTCTCTTAAAAAATTTAATCTCTTATATATATTTACATATATATATATGAAATAGCATTTCGTTGTATTTTCCTGCATGGAGATGGAAAATTGAGCTACGCCATGCAGCAGCAGCTGCTCCTCGGTTCCCTGAGGATCAGTTTCAGGAAGGGTCAGCTAATGGTACCCTTGGAAGCGTTTCAGCTCGTCGGGAGCCGGTGCTCTGCTGTGCAGAGCTGGCGTGTGCGCTGGGGGTCAGCGGGGCAGTAAAGGGACGGCTGTCACCCGCGTTTGGTGACAAATGTCATGGTAACGGGGCGGCGATGGGTGTGGGCAGGCAGGGCCTCGGGAGCTGAGAGCCGGCCAGAGGCGAGGCTGAGCGAGCGGCGGGGCTGTTCCGGCGGAGCTGCCCTGGAGCAGCGGCTCAGGACACAGCGGGCTGGGGCGCGGCAGATGCGACCTGCAGTGTCCCGGCTCCTGCCAGAGCCAGAGCCCACCACACACCCGGACACGGCCCAGCCGCCACAGCACAACCCCGGGCAGGGCAGGGCAGGGCAGGCCAGGGCAGGCCAGGGCAAGGCAGACCAGGGCAGAGCCCGCCCGCTCCCGCCGCGGCCTGGCCTCGGGTCACCTTGCCGGGCACCCCAAGGCGCCTGCGCGGCGCCCGCTGCCCTCACTAAACATGGCTGCCCCGCCTCCTGCGCACGTGAGGCACCGGCAGAGTCGCTTCCGCCCGCCTCCCGTCACGTGACGCGCGGCCCTTACGGAAGCCCGATGGGGACGCGCAGCCCGTGTTTGGCGGCCGACCCGCGGAGCGCGCTGCGGGCGCGGTGCGGCGGTGCCTGACGCGCTCCCGGCCGGGCCGGGCTGGCAGCGCTCCCCGGCTTCCTCCCGCCGCACGGGGTGAGTACGGACCGCCGGGGCCTGGCGGCAGCGGCCCAGTTCCGCTCGGAGGGCTCGGCCTGCCCGCGGGGCCGCAGCCGGCCCTTCGCCGCGCTCGCAGCCGGAGCCGCTTCAGCCCGTGTGCTCCCCGCGGCCGCGTGTCCCCTCAGCCCCGGCCCCCTCCGGGCCCGTCCCGCCCCGGCTCCCGGCTGCCAGCACCGCACCCGGGCCCCTCGGGCTGTGCCCCCGCCTCGCTGGCGGGTCGTGTGGGAGCGTTCGGCAGCGGGACAGGAGCCAGCCCCGGGGACCCCAGGGGCGAAGCGCCGAGGCCGCGAGCTCCCGGTTCCCTCGGACATTATCGGCTAATCCGCCGTGACGACCCCCTCATAAAGGGAAGGAAGCACCTACACTTCTATTTCCGAATACATTGAATGCCGCCACAGCTCAGTGAATAGTTGGGTGTTCCAGAAAAATGGTTGCCAGAGTGACGTTTTTCTTCTAACGTTCTCCAGTATTTTTTTTCTTATTTAAAAAGAATTTTTAAACTATTTTGTGTTAAAACGTTCTGCTAGAGTAAAACAAATTTGAAAGAATGCAGCCTTTAGTGTTTTGTGATCATATAGCCTTGCTCGCGTGTAATGGGTACAATTTGTTGATGTCATCCCAGTGCTAAGGAGAGGGACCAGTGTATTGTGTAAGTTCAGCACCTGGAACTGTGCTTTGCAGAACAGCTTTGGACATTTAGCCTACACCTGGTGCTCCTCTCCCTCCGATTGTTCCATTCGTGCTTTGTTAGTTGACGGCCTCCCTGATCTGTGTTCTGACAGTTACAGGGCTCCAGAATAGGGTCCTTTGGGTCCTTAATTCATCTCCTTAACTTTGCTCTGAGTCTTCCTTTTTACTTGTCTAAAGATATCTGGACGCTTGCCAAGGGAACACTTTGTAGCTTATGTGCACATGAACAGAGGACCTGTGAAGTAGCCGCATCAGGAACAAACAGTAATGGAGCTGGAGAAGCTACAGTTTGGTGTGGGTTGTAAAACCTCCTCTGAGCTCAGTGCTGGCAGAGCTGTAGTTACCAGAGCTCCTCTCCTATCTGGGGCTCCACACTGTGCAGAGCATTCCCACTTGCAGCACAGATATGGCCAATGTCTGATTATGGCCAAAATGCTGCCAAACAGTCATCACTCACATTTGTATGCATTGCTTCATCCTCATCTCTTCTGTTCTTGTCTAGGAGAGAGAGATACTCCTGTGTCTTTCTGAACATGTAACTGACTTTCTATAACCTTTTTTTTTTTTCTTCTCACTTGCCTTATTGTCCACTGGATTTCCTCCTGCCTTTGTTTTTTTTCTTTAAATGCTGTTGATGTTCATTTGCATTTCAGCTGTTCTCTGTCTGTTTGTCCTGTATTTTTGACTGGATTTTTCTTATCATTCACAGACTTCTATTATCATGTCTCTTTAAGAGGTACTTAGTTCTGTAAATATTGGTTTTAAAACCCTCAATCTCCTAATGTATTATTAACGCTTTCTGTAAAACGCTTTGTGTAACAAGGACATTGCAGAAAACACAACTTTGTTTTTTGAGAAGCTTTGTTGAAATGTTTTATCTGTTGCTGAAATCTCACTGTTTCTTATTTTGCTGCTCTCTTGTAAAAAGGAGTAAAAATTAAAATCACTTTGACAGCAAATCCAGCTCTTGGTGAGACAAAGTAGACAAGAAGTAGACAAGAGTAGGAAGATATTAAGGTATTGCATCTATAGGTCCTTGGCAGGTGCTGCTAAACCCACACAGTGCTATTTAATTTATAAATGCTTCCTACTGCTGTCTGGTTTTATGTAGGTTTTGCCTTGCAGCTGGAAAGTAGTTGTGCAAGCAGATATGTGTCCAAAAGCCACACCAAGCTGTGGGGAAACTGTGGTGCAAACACTGCTGCAGGGCAGGGATACCTGATCTCTAAACCTGGAGTCAGCCAGGTGTTTCAAAATGAGAGTGAGCAAGCAGGGAAAAACACCTTTTGTCACATGTGAGCACTAAGTGTGCTTTAAAGCTGTTGCCAGTCAATACTCTGGGTACTGTAAGTTCTTCAAATTTAGTCTCTTTCTTGACATTATTATTTTTATGAGATCAGGAGATACTTTACTGATCACAGACCATGTTTAAAATGAAAAGCACCTTTTGGAATGTAGAAATCTCAGAAGGTTGTGTATTTTGTTCATGTCACTGGCTGATCTAGCCAATGTCTTGCAAGAGGGACAAATCTAGTTTGTAAAATCAAAGGGAAGAGATGAAAAACTCCATGTGAGAAGGTTAAAAATTTTGAAATGACAGATGCTGAAGCACCTCTTGAACTGCTATGAAGTGTTTATTCCTAATTTCACTTTCACTTGATACAAACAGCCAGAGTTAATACAGGTGGATTAAATGTGCAGGACTTTCCTTTAAAACTAATTTTTTTTTAAGTTTACATAGACTTTTTCTAAGGTTACACAGTGGCCATTTTACCTGGTCTCCTACTGTGCTACAGTGACACTTGGAGATTTTTGAGATACTTTATTTGATCTGTGGTGGCAGGAGCCTTGCAAATAACACTGAGGCTTGCAGGATGGGCTGCCAGGTGATCACATCTTGGGTATACTCAGTGGGTGTGCATCCCTGTGTCACACAATCCAGACCCTTCTCTGTTCTTCTGCCCATTGTCTGAAGGTTATTCAAGGTTTTATTGATAAATGTGGAGCTATTGCTTGTGTGAGATGGGAGGAAGGGCTCGAGCTCTCCCCTGCCTTGTGCTGCTCTGCACTGAGGCCTTTTGCTCTCGAGTCCTGCACGCTCAGCTCAGCAAAGTGCACACGCAGCGGCAGACGTGGCCTTGGTGCCAAAAATAGTAAAGGAATGGAGTTGCAATTTTAGTGGCAAACACTGCCTTTTTGCCAGGATGGGTTACTTCATTTAGAGACCTACTTAAGCAACACCACTTATAGATTTTGTGCTAGACTAAGCCATGCTTCACATAAGCAGGTTTACCAGGAAAGCAATATTTACATGTTGTGTATGGATATATATGTCTAGAAACTTTGTTTTCCTATTCTAATTGTAAAAACCCCCATCATTTCAGTGTGAGCTTTTGACAAGCCCCCAGCCCATTGCCTGGATGAAAAGTTTCCCACAACCAGTTCCTGCAGTTCAGTGTTTCCTCTGGGAGCCCCTTTCCAGCCACCCTCCAAATGCAGCTTCAGGGTCTCTTAACCCAGCCCATAATCATTATCTAGGTCTGAGCCATCAGCAAGGTCCACTGGCCACTGCTCAGGTAATCAACTTCTCCCAGCTGTCTGAGGCCCCCTTCCAGCCACCCCCAGGTGCAGCTTTAGGATTTCTTTTTCTCTCAACCTTAAATCTAAATTCAGACTCCCGGTTACCTTGGTCTTTGACACAACTCCCAGCAATTGCATTAGTAAGTTTCTCACAGCCCAGTTTCTAGGAAACTCCTCCACTGCTTCATTTGAAATCCCGCTCCTTTTCTAGGAAAATGTATATATGAAGTATTGGCAAACGCTTTTAAGTTTAAATAAAGTCTTGTTCTCTCTCCTCCCCATCTCGTGTCAGTTCCCCAAAAGTAAGATTTTAATTTACAGAAAAGTATAGAAGTGAGAAGTTTAAAGAATTGCTGCATTTGGGAAGGGTCATGAATATTCTCAGTTTTCAAGCTGATCTGACAGGCTGTTGATAAGGAACTTCATTATTCCTGCTGGTGTGGGGGCCCCTCAGCTCGCAGGGGCCCGAGGAGGCTGAGCCACCCCAGAAGTATCTCCTCAGAGACGACTCCTTGGGGGGTCAAGGCACTCCCTCAGCGGGCAGAGAGCGTCTCAGCAGAAGGGCAGAGCCGTGGCAGCTCTTTTGAGTGATTCGGCTATTGAGGGATTTCGGCTCTGGCTCTTGCCCTCTGTAAGATCGCGTCTCCTTCGGCCAGCCCGGGAAGAGAGAGAGAGGGGTCCCGTCTGGCGGTTCCGCAGAGTGGCTTTATT